>MIEF01007368.1:0-44287 GCA_001870725.1 Taenia solium | reverse complement strand
TCTACCCAGCTAGGAGAGCAGATATGGTATGCAGCTACTTAGTAGGCTTTTCCAGAATCCCTCAAAGTCTGGACAGTATATTGTTTTGCTACCGAGGGCCGCGCCTTCGTGAAACGGTCCGCATGGGGTCTGATGCGAAGGTTTAGCAGCCTTGGAGGAACTTTAGCAGGTTAGTTTTGTGGATTGCTGATGTGAATAGTTGAAGTGAAAGGACAATAGTGTCGACTACCGTAAGGAGCACTGGCAAAGGACCGACACATAACAATGCTTTAGAGGGCATAGAAACAGTCCTATGCGTTCTATGAGTTCATTCAATTAAGAGAAGTAAAAAGCGATAGTCATGCTGGAGACTACATCAAATGTTTTGGCCACCTAGTACTTGCAGTGATTTTTAGGAAGCGTATGGCGGTCACGACGCTGAATCTCTCTTCTCATGCTACTTCTGTACTACTCATTCAGATTACAGTAGACTAATATCGCTTTTTATTCATTCATCTTTAGAACCACTGACTCATTCATTTGTGACCTTTATGTCCCAAGACTAACATCCGTGTGCAATCCAAATCCAACTAGGCTTTATTGGATAAAGCTGTCTTTCTATCTTTTTCGATGGACACATACCGCCTTTCCAGTACCGATTGCAAAAGATACCCGCATTATGATGCTTCACATTTCTGAATTCTACAATACTTCACGACGAGGCAAGACATTTGAATTCCACCACTCTCCTTTTCTTGAGGTCATGTCACAATTTAACATTTTGAGATGGTATTCGGGCACTAGATAGACCGTAGAAATCGGCAGTGCAGGATTCGTGCCGGGTGCTTGTAGCCCCCGCGATATTAGTGCAATGGATGGAAAAGAAAACTGTGACAGGGAGTTAGGGGAGGCAGAGACCCGGTGGTACTTTCATTTTTGACACAGATTTTATGTGTTCCCACGCTTCAAGGCATCATGATGTGGTGGGCTTAATGTGCACCTGAAATGGATGCACAGCAGCTTTGCAAAATTGGTTATGCTTACTTGCCAGTCCGGAAGTGCGTGACTCTCTAGTGCTGGGTGCGCCTTTGGATGCGTGCTACTGAATGACACGGTGTGGGTTGATTCTAGACCTATCCGTACAACTATTCGTCTTTCCATCCACTCATCCACTCCAGGCTGTGCTTTAAATATCCAACAAAATGGAAAATTCCAAAAGTGATTTGATGAGCACTGTAAACCAGCACCGAAGTATTCTACACGATTAGGACTTAGTGAACTTGCTTGAAGGTACTAACCCACCCTGAACATGGCTGCAAGTCTTTACCTAATAGCCTTCTTTGTATATGGGTCCATGGGATGCCATAGGAAGACTAGCTTTCTTTGCAGACTATCGAGCGCCTTTATTGACGTGGTTTGAAGCAGGTACAAACGTCGGTAATTGTTTGTTTAACTCTCATTTATGGTAACGGGTCGCTTAGGATCTTTGGCATTGTGCATCCACCAGTCAACCCGGTCTCGGGTCCATACCAGGGATCTCCAAGCCCTTCTCCACACCACAATACATATTCCTCCTAAGTACTATGATTTTTTAAGCCTTCAGGAAAGTCTCGAGGCGCTACAGCATAGTCCATGTTGGTTTTCAAAATTTGTTGGCTCTAAAACCATTCCATTGAAAGATTACTAAACACGCAAAGAGGCATGTAATAACATCTCTGGAAGTTGCTGTAAGTGTCAAAAAACCGCTTAAGGTGAAGGCTTGTAAAATCATCCATTGGTTTCGCGGTTTCTAATGCTGGATAAGTAAAGCGAAAATATGATATTATGGAACCTTTTGTCAAAGTTTGGCGAAACGCCAAGTCATTTACAGACAAGAACTCACCTCTGCCAAGGTATCATTAACGACCGGCAAGATATTGCACAAAATTAAAGTAATTCCGCAAACTTACTGACTTTAAGGCTACAAGCGCTAGGAAATCCGTTAAATCTAAAGAATTAAGTTTTTTTGGGGATAATGCTTGATTTTTGGAACAAGCGCAATAATTAGACGGTTTATGCAACCCTAGTCGTGGTTACGGTGACACCCGAGCCTCCGCCGCCAAGTGGCGTATTCTTCAGTTCAAGCTGGAAGCCGCTCAACCGCGTGTGACTCCCTACTACACGTCACTCATTTCAATGCGCCCGTGTCTGTTTTATTTCATGCAAGCACTTAAAATCCGATATCCCTTTGTTTTTATTTTTCCAAGCAAAAATAAATGAAGTCGAAGCCCCGGATCGGTGCATCATTTGAAGTTGTTGTGGGACTTAACCATCTAGGGCATCGCCTTTAGCACTGAGCAGTGATGCGATGTACAGTCAAACTGTATGTTAATCACAAGGACATGAAGCCATTACGAGACGTAAGCTTAATTGGTGCAATGGCCCTTTACCCATGTCACTATCGTCCCAGCTCGTCTGATCAAGGTTAATAAACCTTCATGAAAATGCGAAACATTGAATGTAAAAGGTGGATTTGGTGAGATCTGCTTGACTATAAACAAGCAAATCGCAAATAATTTGCGCCAATCGCTTGGTTAGTAGCCTTTTTTCTAAGAAAAAACAGGCATCATTAGCAAAATCCACTAAATAAAACGTTGCACAACTTGCATGCATCCTCAGATGTAAACAGTTTTTAACACGATTGTATTTAATCATTAAGAACACAACTAAAACTATGATTCTTAATTGAAAAACTCCTTGGAAGTGGAGATTTATGATGTGTAAACTAGCCAATTTCAGAAAATCATTGCATTAAATTTAACGGTACCAGTCCCTTTTATTTATTCGTATAAAGATATTCCGTATTTTTTAGGTCGAAATGTCATCCGTCTTTTTTTCATGAAATTGTTCACGTCAGGATTTGTTTTACTGCACAACTGGGTTTTTCAAAGCAGGAATATCCCATCCATTCTTTCAGCTCTGTCAGTCGCTTGTGACCTTGACAAACACTATTTCTTGAGTAAAATCAGAAATAATGGGTGATTCGGTTGATCGCCCTGAAGGTCTAAGTGTCCCTCGAGAAGGTGGTCACTGTCAAGGACCCAAGAAGCGTCAAAAGTTAACATTCATTAACCCTTCAGAATGGGCCGATTTGCAGCCCGGATGCAGCGTTTCGACAAAGAAGGACGCTGATCGGAATTTGTGTCAGCGGTTACTTGATAGACAGTCCAAAGCTAAGCAAGAAGGAGGTGGGTTGATGCATTTTATTTTCTATTTTGTTCCATTTTTACCGTTACTAAGTTTATGTTAGCGCCAACTCCCTTTCTTTTAATATCGTTGTTGTAGTCACCCGTGAAAGACTAGAATTTGAAGAACCCAAGCCAAGAAGAAGGCAAAAACAACAAAAATCTAGAAGAGGTCGACCACGAAAGCGTCCAATCGATCCCAGGCGGCCGTGGATTGAAAGTGACGATGAAGAAGGCGACTACTTTGTTCCAGTGGATGACGAGTCCGATGATGATGCTTTTCTTCAGCGTCTAGCGGAGGAAAAAGAGAGAGAAGAAGCTGAGGAGATCAAAAAGAAGCAGGAAGTGGGTTTTATGGGAGGCTTTTACTCACCAAACCTTTTTTGCTTGATCTGCTTAAATACCTTATGAATAGTTCGGCGATCAATGTCGGTTTATTAATGGATTGTAGCTTCAGCGCCAACGGCGCTTAAAACGTGAGGAACGTAGGTCGAGAGCTACTGGGAGACCTGGGCGACCGCGTACCCATATTCCATTTGCCCATTTGTATGCAAATTCTAATGATGATGCTCAGGTAAGGATGCAATTGGCTTCCAAGACCGTGACGTTTCTAGTCTTCTTCCAAACCCAGCGAAACAAGTGACGGAGAACAATCACCTTTAAATGACTATGTCATGGAAGAAGAGATCCTTGATTTTCCACCACCACCTACCATGGAAAATGATAACTTTGACGAGGGTGGAAATGGTGTTGGGGCGAATTTGGAATCCGCAGCAGGGTCAGATTTTCCTCGATTCAGTCCTGTTATCCTGCGTCGTCGGGCACCACCATTAACACTTCCACCTTCCTCTCAGGACCTCATATGCCCCTCTGAACATCTTCTCGATGCCCTATCCATCTATCAAACCCTTCGACGATACGGTCGTTTGTTACGACTCTCCCCCTTCCAGCTGGAAGACTTTTTGGCCGCTCTAATGGCCAATGAAAACTCAAATCTTATTGCGGCAGTTCACATAGCCCTTTTAAACGCTCTCATTACCGAAGATGAAGCCAATGGAACACATCTCTGCCCTCCAGATTGTAAAGATGGGGTCTCCCTTCTAAGCTTCGTCATTGATCGATACACTTGGCCATATTTCCTTTCCCTCTACCTCAGCAGTGTGAAGCGTGGTGAGTCCGCGGCTCTGGCGGCTCTTGCCCGCGTTGGTAACACTGCAACCGTCGCTTCATCGGGTCCAATCGCGGCAGTTGCGTTCAGTGGCGGAGCTGATGCCGTTGTCACCTCCTCTCTCTTCTATCCAGAGGATAGCGTCATACCCTTGGATTCTTCGTACCCTTTCGTTGACCTCTCACAGCGTTTAGCTGTACTCCGAGGTCTTGTCGGCCTATTTCTCGCCACCGGCCCTGTCCGAGCGGACATACTTCGCGAGGGCTTCACCTCACATGAT
The DNA here is from genome assembly GCA_001870725.1 of Taenia solium. NCBI lineage: Eukaryota > Metazoa > Platyhelminthes > Cestoda > Cyclophyllidea > Taeniidae > Taenia > Taenia solium. The sequence goes on along the minus strand of MIEF01007368.1, from coordinate 39,636 downwards.
GACTTTTGTCGTATATGTCGACAAAGTGGTGAGGTGCTCTGCTGCGACACCTGTCCTGCTGTCTTCCATCTCACATGCCTCACACCACCCCTCGAGGCCGTGCCCAACTCTTCGTGGCATTGTCCTCTCTGTGAAACCGAGCAAGAGGTGTATGGAGAGAGGAAGATCCCGAAAGCACGTGGAGAGACCCGGATTTCTCCGCTGGGTTACGATAGAGCGGGTCGGGCCTATTGGTACATGGAAGGGCGGCTGTTTGTGTAAGTTGTTGGTTGTTTTTTTTTGATGCTTGAAATACCACGCTGCGTACTTACGTAAACGTTGTTTTTCGCCTATTCCAGCGAGCCAGTGGATTTCGCTCAGTGTGAACCAGAGCTACCGGGTTTATCGGAGGGTGTGCGGGACGAAGAATGGGAGAGACGTGAGGCGGAGCAGCCCACAGGCGATGATGAAGAGGAGGAGGTGGGGGAGGATGGGGAGAAGATTGAGTGTGGTGTGGAAGGCGCCTGCGATCCTTCCGTCGCTTACGCCAACGAGCCGCCCGTCTACTACTACTCCTCACTGGAAACCCTAATCTCTGTTCGTCAGAGGCTCTCAACCCAGTGGGAATCCGCTCTTTGCGCTCAACTTGACACCGTGATTACACTGCTGGAGGTGAAAGAGCAGAAATCTAAACAGGCTGCCATGAAATCCGAACCAAAAGATTGTAAGCTGGTTATTTGGTTTGAGCAATTATCGACTCAATCGGTGATTAGCACGCTTTTTCGTCTCTGTCAACAGGCGAATCAACGAAACAAGAAAATGACCCCAGTGAAAAGAAAACAGAACTGACTGAAAAGGCTGCCGTTGTTAAGAAAGAGGAGGGAGATGAGGAGGCCACGGAGTTGTCAAAGTGGCCGCCAGTACTACCTCTTCCTCCGGCATTGACAGCCGCCCAATTGACCGCTCTTTTCTCCAACTCACAGTCGTCGCATCGTGTCGGTGGTGACGGCGAAACAACCTCTTCCCTCATGGAAAATGCCTTTGTGCTGGAGCTCTCTGGTGGTGTTCTGGTACACAATCAAGATGGCCTCTTTGAAAACTTTCCTTTGCCACCCGATGAGCATGTTCAACGACTTTCGGTAAGTTTTACTCGTATCAAGCTAACTTTTGTGACTGTGTAGAGATGAATATTCGTTAATTTGCCCGTTACTCAGTGAGCAAATTTTATTTATAAGTGTGAAAGGAGCATTTCAACTTATTCCTCGCACATGTTGGAGTACTTCACCTTCGTTTGTTTTTTTTGCAATAAATTTGAAATTCAATGGACTGGAATGGAACTTGTATCCATCAAAAAGTTGGCTTCGAAATTTGCAATCATCCTGTCTGTACTCGAGTTCTTACACCATTGTCTACAAGTAGACGTAATGGTCGTCAGATGTGACAATTTTCCTGTTAGCTTGCCTTTTCTTGGATCCCAAAGAGAATTGGTGAGATTCTTTTTTAGTTCATGGTTGAAAACCTCGCGTTTCTCTCTTCGACCCCACAGGAACCACGACCAGCGTTGGTGCATTCATCCTTGTCGAGTTTTACCCACCTCGCCCCCTCAAAACGCTGGCGAAGTTGGACGAACACTCTCTCCCAGGGTCTCTTCGTGCCTAACCCTACGGCAGAGACAGCGGAGCTGGCAGAGGTGAACATTGCTCTCAGCCGTCCACAGCAACATGATGAACGTGAGAAGCGGCGCGTTCTGGCCAACAAGTTTTGCCTCTCCGACGCGGCTCTTGAAGCCTGGCGGTGGTTGGACGCCGAAGCTAGTGCCGAGATGATTCGGCGTTCCATTGGCGAGGAGTCGTTCAGCAACACAATCGAGGCGGACCTGGCGACCAGAAGGGCTGATGCTGTTGGGCCTCTGCGGTGGCTACACACCATGAAACTCACTCTCTGCTTCATGGAAGCACAGGTGAGTGATGTGGCAAGAATCGTATTGTTCGCCTGAGTTATTCTGATTACTCTCTTGTTTTGGTAGCTTCCGGCCACAGCTCTTTGTCCAGTGTGGCGTCTGCTTCGAAAGGACTGGATCGCAGCGGTTCTTAAGGCTACCTCTGTTCATGAACTTGCTGACCTCCTGGCTCGTCTGGAAGCTGCTATTCGTCCTATTGCCTTTCAGCGAACTTGGACCTCCTCCATCGGTAAGTAAATCCCCTTTCAAATGGTCAAATTTATCATGATAAAGTGGTGGTGGTTGACAATTTTAATGGCTACCATAGGTCCGCTTCAACTGGATCGCTTCACGTCTGCTCAGCGCGAGGAGGAGAAGCGAATACGTGCCTTGGAACGCTCTTCTGTGGCGTTCAATGCACCACCGACAACACTGGTGCGAACCAAAACTATTCAACCAATTCGACATACTGTGTGGAAGACGCGAGGGGAGGAGTACCGACGTCTGGGAGGCGATGGGTGGCAGTGGGTTAGCGCCACGCGTCGCCAACAAAAATACTTGAAGCCAGCGACTTTACAGTCAACCAAATCCAACATTGACAGACCGGCTCACCTTGGGCTAGGATGGGGAGTTAAACCTGAGCTCCTTGCCAAAATTGTACGCTGATTTGTAATTTATTATCTTGTTACTTACTATTTGCGTCATAATGACTGCCTCCCCACCTTTTAACTCGGAGATTAGTTCGGGAGATGTTTTTTTTCCTTGTAGGGTTTGCATCCACCGGTACCTGAAGATGCGGCCCTTGATTATAGAGTGCATCCGATCACCGGAGTACCGCTCTGTCAAAACGTTCCCCGCAGCGTCTACACTATACCTCCTGAAGCTCTCCAAAACCAACCAGACGGTGTGATCAACATCTCGCAGGTATATGGCGGTGCTTTTGTTGATTCATTACCCCAGACAAACCGCTGATCAACGGTTGTATCTATTACAGTGCCTCAGATCAGGTGGCGGAGATTTCTATCCGCCACCTGCAAGGCCACCCCCTCTTCCCCTTTCGTTCACGAGCAAGATGCGTCGGTGTGGAAGGGCGTATTTTCGATTGGACAGTCTTCTATCTATGCGAGAAGCCGCAGCGTCACGTGATTGGACTGCTAGCGAGGTGGCCCGTGGCGATTTGGATCAGCTGCAAATAGAGCGCGAAACTGTGGCCGCCAGAGTGGCCGATATTCAATCTCGCTTGAGCAAATTGTCTAGTGAGGCACAAATTGCTCGCACAGAGCACGCTAGAGCCGTGAAATCACGTCAAACAGCGATAGCGGAGATGAAACATCTTAGCGAGCAACGACTGAACCAATCCTGTTATCAAGGAACCCTTCCCTCGACTCCCTCCCTACGCGATGGTGGTGGTGGAGGAGGCAGTGGACGTGCCAAATCGTGTGCTTCAGTGACACCTGGACGCAACCGATCAGTGGCATCCCGACGTCTCCAGCGGGAGGAGTACAATTACGATTCGGGTGCAAGTGCCGAGTCAGACGAATCCGCAGCAACGTCGTCTTCCCGACCTCCTAGTAGCAACACGGGGTGAGTTTTCTTCCCGAGTAACCAGAATAAATCCTTTTTCCTTCGCATTCGTTATTTCTCTCTTATAGATCAAATGTTCTTCGTCGAAGCTCTCGACGCCAGAAGACAAAGAGTGTAGATCCGGACTTCGTTGTGGATTTCGGTGAAGATGAAGAGGAGGAAGAGGGTCGTGTTGACATGGACCGTGATGACGAGGACTTCAGTCTTCGTCAGCGCGGTTCCGATGACGAGGCGGCAGACGGTCCATCTTGGGCTCGGGGTGGTCGTAGTGTGCCCCAATTTGATGGTGCTGACGATAATAGTGATGATGATGATGATAATGGTACGATGGAAGAAGAGGAAGAGGACGAGGATGGGGAGGATTATGGTGTGGATGAGAACAGTAATGAAAATGATCCTGAGGGCCAAGTGGATGGACTAGTCCAGAAGCCTCCTCTTAGGGTTCGTTCACTGATCCATTTGACTGACAACGATGGCATAATGTTAGTGCAGCTGTAAAGGACTCCTTTCTATTGACAGGCTACTGCTACGGAGACAGTGTCCGCCACTGTACCTGGAAAGGGCACACCAATACCACCTTCCCCCTCACCAGGCAAAAGTTTGCTTGCTCTTGCTATTGAAGGGAAGGCACCTGGTATTGTGCAAATAAAACAATCGGTAAATTGGCATTCGTGTGCATTTTCAAGGTTTATTTCTGCTCCTGCCCTCGCGTTACTACCGTCTTTTCATCGTAGACGTCAAATGGTGAATCCTCTGCGGAGACGAAGGTCGTCGGTGGTGGTGTCGGTAGTGGAGGTGGCGTGACGGTAGTGCCAACTCCCATCCCTACCACTCCTGGTGGGCAACCTGTGCGCCTTGTAAGGGTGTTACGTGCACCACCGGGAGCCCCTGCGGGTACTCAAATTATCCAGGCGGTCGATTCACCTTCAGCGCCAACTAGTGGTAGGTCAACAGTGTTACTTATGTTCAGTTAAGTAGCATCAACCAAGACTAGTCGTTTTTGTGATGATAGAGTAGTCTGTGTGACGAATTTAACGCACAATGAGCAATTGACTTGAAATTCAGTTCTGTGTATGAATGAGCAGAAAAACATGTATAATCATGAGCCAAGGTATGCGAACATTGAATAAGTGGTCATGTATATCAAGATGTGGTACTTTCGATATCTATGTGCAGTGGGTTGTTGACTATTTTAGGGCATGTTAAAACTTTTTGGGAGGTAATGGTCAGATCTACCCCTTGTACCACTTTGTCGGAAGGTACTTGCGAAAAGTCCATTTTTTGCAAATGTAAAGGAACTTGGCACTTTTAAAAGTCGAAACTTTCAGCTCGGGTTCTCGGGGGAGCTGAACTGAACCAGGCATAAGATATGAGTGTTCATAGGTTTCCGCCTTCCTCCTTCGCCCTTTTTTATTTGACTCGTCTGTAGAAGAGCTATTTAAATGGATGGCAACCTTGGGAAATGCTTTGCAGTATCAGGGGTCATTAAGCAAATCATGAATTTCCCCAACGAGATAAACATTTGAGTATTGTCGTTTCATTTTTTTCTTGTTCCTTTTAACTAACCACAGCGAGGCATCTTGTTTTCTTTGCTGTATTTCACTTATTATTCACAGCATAACTTTGTCCTCTGTTTGTACGTGAGGCTGAAGGCTAGACGACAATCAACCTAGGACATCCGAAATTTCCGATTTATTTGTACAGAGGGATTGTCATAATCAGATTATTCCTTGTCATCTAAGTGTAAGCAGCACAGTAAAGTTGATCCAAAACATGAAGTACTCTTTGCTCCATAATAAACTCGTAGAGACACTGGATGAAATGTACAACTCGTTTTGAAATACTTTTGCAATGTACAGTGTTTTGAGTAGTTCCAAAATTTTTCATTCGTTTGTTGATGTGTTTCAGCCTCTGGCACTGGGAACCTAATAATTCCCGCTTCAACCGAACCCGCTCTACAAAAGTCCCTTATACAAGTGAGTTTTGTGCCTTCCCTTAGATTCTGCCCTTCCGAAAACAGACTTCCTTAACCTCTGTAACCTCTCCGCACTCCAGCTCTCCTCAAGCGGTGGTGTCATAGTAACACAGGCCTCGACTCTACCTGCAGGCTATCGATTAATCACACCCTCAAGTCTACCCCTAACCTCCTCCAACACTGTGGCCTCCATGGCTCCTGGGGGTGGTGCTTCTGTAGTGACTTCGGCGTCCCGGACACCGCTCAACTTCGTCCAGGTGGTGACCACCGCCCCATCGTCTTCGTCCGCACAGGGGTTAAGGCCGAGACCGCTAGTACCACAACCTCTTCGAGCTGGCCAGTCCATCACCGTCAGCGGTACCGGTGCCCCTTCCCTCATCTCAATAGCACCATCTCCAGTGGTTCGGCCACCTCCCCTTAGACCCCTCTTAGCACCTGCGAGTAGGCCTGTAAGCTGGCGCATCGATTTATCATCTCATTCTTCACCGACTTCGTACTTTCTCATTTCGGGAATTGCTATGCATTCTTTCATTCTTTATGCTAAGTCTGTCATATATTGTTGTTCTGAGAGGAGGTAAAGAGAGTTGGAAGATGGAGGCATCCTTTTACTCTTGCACGCTTTCTCATTCATAATTTATGAATTTACTTATGCTTCTTGTGGTTCCCTAGTGATGAGCTCACTATTGTGTCAAGACAAGTTTTTTTGAAACGACGCTTCTATTTCTCGTGAGTTGTTGTCATTTGTAAAGTGTCGATAAAGTTTATTTCCAGTTTTAACACGATCATTTGCTACATTCCTCATCCTAACCTGTTTCATTTTAAGGTGCCTAGGAGAGGCTGCTTAGTCATACTGCTCTGTGCAACTTACATGATTTTTAGGCTTCATCTATAAATTACTGCATTCTCTGCATCTATTCGTTTTCCAACTTCTCAATAAACTAGCCGTTTCCTCCGATGATGTCATTTAAGCTGGCTGCCCCATTCAAGCAACAGAGTCTTTAGGAAAGTGCTTGGTACCAGTCTCATCATTTGGGGACGCCCGCATACTCAAGGCACGAAATCAGTGCATAAAGTAATACGGTGACAGTGTTCTGTACTGGCCCCAATTCGTTGCATTCTCTTCGACCATTTTCGTGCTAGTTGAAGGGACGGTTTTGCTGATCCTTCATCGTGGCCATAGCAGTAAACAGACGGGAAAATGTGGCTTTATTATTTGAACCCATGTTCAGCGTGGCATTGAGGATACCCGGATTTGGAGTTTATTGACTTCGATGGCAAGCCTAAGACGAATTCCGTCTCCCTCTTACCTTGGTTCTCAGTGTGTATGAAATTGTGAGGTCTTCAACCATTACCATGCTAGAATCTAATGGGAACTTGTCTCCATGAGTCGACACTGTGGCAGTTTTTCGCACGAATGCTAGACGAAACCCTACTTTACTGCCTCTTGCATGCAAAATAAACGATTATTGGCGAGAGCAAAATCCTAATCTGACTCGGAATCAGGTTTTGTCGAAGCTGCGTATTTTAATTTTAACTAGCAGAACAGATTTCACCGAAAGCATTTCTTTTGGAGCTCTGTATTTGGGAATGATAATCGCCCCTGGATTCAGTTTGGATTGCAGTGAAATTTAACGGCCGGCTACCATCGTTCCTGTCTTCCCAGATTCTTGCTAGCTCGCCTAGCTTGGCGCCCTCCCTGCGTCCACGAATGGTACGAGTGGTAACGCAGCCAATGCAATTGGATCCGAGTCTCGACCAAGCTGTCACTGAAGCCGCCACCAAGTTACACAAGGTCGACTTAGAAATCTTCAATCTTCGCAAGGAGGTCAGTTTTACTCAACACCACTCGTAAGGATGTCTTCAGGCAGCTAATAGCCAATCGTGTTTTCTACAGCTGAGGCATTTGGAATCACAGCTGGCAGAACTGAACGCTCGTGTTGAAGAGAAGGAGGCTACGATAGCCCGGTGTGGTCGTTCCACCGCCATCCCTTACTCGCTCAACAGCTACTCTACCTCCCTTCTGGCGCGCCTCAATCGTGCTGCCAAGGCGGCAACTGCGGCCAACCAACGATCAAAGGGTCGGCAATTCCTTGCTTTGCCAAAGAACCTACCTTCGGTTAATCCCTATGCTTGGCCACCTGATAAATTATTCGAGTCCAGCGTCTCCTCCACTTACCCTGGAGTCGATAAGGTGCCGGCGAACGAGATTTTGTTTCTCACTCCTCACTTTCCTTTGTCAACATTCGAAGTCTTTACTTCTCTGTTGTTTTAGGATGCACCGGTGCCCGTACCAAATCTCTTTCGTTTGAGCCGGGCGAACTTGCGAGCGTTGATTCTTGCAGCTGGTAGGAAGGAGGTACCAGGCTATGAGGTGGAGAAGAAACGACTGGCTTCGGTATGTATGACACGTAAATCAATTTTCTGTCATTTGAAAGGTATCAAAATGCCTTTTTACCGACTCGAGAATCCCATTAATCGGTATTGTATTCAGTAATTGAGTGTCATTTGTGTGTTGATAGTGAGCTGTAACCTGATGTTTTCAGTTGCCTTCAATCCACCCAGAAGTACCTTTAACTCGTGCTCTAAAATTCTCAAGCCACATCGTTGAGAACTTAGCTTTATCAGTGGTGATGTCTGTCCCTCCAAGGTGAAAAATTTCCATCAGTGCTGGTAACTATGTCGTGAAATATGTTTCAACTTACTTAAAAATCACTAGCCAACACTTCCAGCTCGTTTAGTTGTAAAATTTATTTAAGGCGCCTATTGACCGCAACGCTCATCCCCTGATATGATGAAATTGCCTGCGTCGATACAAGGAGTTACTCTCTTTAGCAACATGCATGTGGACACAAGCTAGTAATCTACTTTTACACTTATTTCTGTATCACCAGTAGTATTTGTTCTTCCCTACAAAAAACGCGTAGATTCCTTGGTCCTACCCCACCGCTCGACCCTGTTTCGCAGAGGCGTGGCGTTTCCGTTTGCGCCAAATTCTCCTTCAACCGGCCGCCTCAAGTTGTGGCATCCTGAACACACCCTCGCATTACGGTGTGGCTATGGCCACCCTAGCAACACATTTACGTCTCCTCTGGCACTCTCTTCGGTGGGATGAGATTATACCTTCTGCTGCTGCTTGCGAAGACGCCACACTAATGGCCGATCACTATTACTTCAAACAGAGCATCTCCGAAAGCCATGGCGGCGGTTATGCACTGCGAAGGGTTGTGGCTATCAAACCATTGGTGAGACTGCACTCTTATTCATCTCTCCTGTCTTAATGCGTTTTGTTGATTAAGCAGATTGATGGTAGTGATAATGGTAAAATAAAATCACTGATTATTTTAACACGCATTCTATTTCGCACCACCCTTTGACCGAAATTGCTATGGACTCTGTCTGACTACCCTTATAGGATAAGTACTGGCTACGAGCCAATTTCCTCGTAGAGACCTCAATTCAAAAGCCAGCCGCTTCTAAACGTATTGCACGTGGCAATTCACGCGCCTCTCTTGGTGGCAACGGCGACGCACCTGCTCCTCGACGCTCGGGTCGCGGAAGCAAACGATTCGCTGACCCCGACTACGATCCAGCGGCAGATGAAGGTTGGCGTGTCGGCATTCCATGCTCGAACCGTCGTCGGCGCCGTACGAATTACAACGAGGATCGGTTGATGGAAGAAGATGAGGTGGATGAGAATGTCAAAACAAATGCAAATCAAGGCATGGAGGATCAGGATGATTCTTCCTCCTCGAGACGTGATGCCAAGAGGACGGAGGAGTGGATGTCTGAGGAAGCTCTTCAGTTCTGGGAGATTCGCAGCTTCTTTGACAGGTGAGTGGTTTTAGATTCACCCCCACACCTCGGTAATTGATTCCACCTAATCTTGATTCCTCCTTCTTTTCACAGTCTCTTGCCGATCGACAGCGACTATCCACCGCCCTTGGTACCACTGGCACTCACTGGTCTTCCAGCCAGTTTGGTCGAAGAAGCGATGTCTGCAGTGAAGAAAGAAAAGACGGGAAGTGAGGCGGAGTGCCGAGGAAGTTGGATCCAACCGGCACGTTGTCCCTCTCCGGAGGCGCTCAAAGCACCCTCGCCTAAACCCCCGTCACCTCCGCCGCCACCACCACCGCCTCCGTCTGTTGTTGTCATGGAGACCCCGAAGCCGATGGTGGTTAGTTCGTCTAAACCGCCCATCGCTCCATCTGGTGAGGCTTCATACCCTCTCTTACAGTGTCAAGGACACCTTTTTATGTCGAATTTGGAGGTAAAATAACTGCAAACGCAGAAGGCTGGAGAATGGTAACTTGATTGTTACGAATCGAATCACGGTGAACTGGAAGGCCTACAGGCTTAACTATGTTACTAGAACTATTACCATTTCGTTTCCATTGAAAGCGTTCTCGAGGCTATAAGTTTGAAGGGGCTACAATGTTACGCACAAGTCCGGAGGTGGTTTCGCTCCTGGAGTGTTACATTATCATCTCACTCCTTCATTTATTCGTTAGCACCAGTGGTGTCGCAGTCGGTGTTCCGTCCATTAATAATCAATTCCAATCGACCACAAGCCATCAGAACACCCTTGATGGCTACCTCACGCCAACATGTGCCACCACCGGTGCAGCTCGCACCGTCTAGCGGTTTCACTGCCACCCCCACCAACCCTCGCCCCACACCACGTCGTACCGGTGGTTCTGCTGCAGCACCTCTCTCGCCCAACTCCGAGGCGGCTCGGGCGCGGGCGCGCAGTCTGGCGGCCTCACACGCGGCACGCATTTCGGCAGCCAATCGGCGCTTCCGAACTGAGAAGGCAGTGTTGGACACGAGGGTCGCCTCGTTGGTGGAAGAAATGGCCAATCGGCGGCGATTGAGTGTTAAGTACATGGCTCTTCAGGTCCAAGTAAGTTAGATCGACTTCTCTTAACCAAAGTAGCCGTATTTTGCGTGAAAAATCGCTCTTTTGGTCCAGGCAAGGCTCGCGAACCTTTATGCGCCTCACGTAATTTTCAAGATCCGGCTCAAGTCTCATCTTACCGTACCCATTCGAGCAAATCAACACTCTTTTTAAACTTTTTAATTGAATCTAGCCTCTAACGATCATAAAATGTGTTGAATAGTTCACTGTTCTGAATCGATAGCTGTAGTGTATCATTAGCACAATTATCACAGGCCACGTCCTCACAGCAGTCAAGCGAATTGAGGACGACAATGAAAAGGGAAGAAACTCATGCCTTGGACGACCGTTTCATTCGACAGTTCACAGATCTCAAATGTTTTGATTGGTAAATGACTGTGGTAAGTGCCTTTTATCCCACTTCTAGGAAGAAATCCTACAAGCCAAAAAGGCAACACAGCGCGAGGCCTTAGCGGAGCCAACACCACCAGCACCCCCACCGCCGCTATTGCCACCGAAGCCGAGAGCACATACCTCGGAGCGGTTGTCGGTATCTGCACGTCGGGGCGAATCGAGGTATATCGCCGCCACTGCCAGAAAAATAAAGGCCACAAGATCTGGACGTAAGCGGAGGATCGCAAGGCAACAGTCATTTCGAACACTTCCTTCTACACCTCCTACGGCACCAGCAACGGATTCTGACGAGGGACACTATGCCATGACTTCCCCATCGAGGCCGACAAAGAGGCAGAAGGTGGGGGAACTGAAGAATGAAGCTCCTCCATGCGTTAAAATGGAGGCGCCATCTGTGAGTCTTCTGGTTTGATATCCTGTGGTAAGGGACGCACGCTTTGAATCAGCGTCTTGGCTTGTCCTCTTTCTGTGCTTGAGCTTCCATTATAAATAATCGTCTATCTTCGTAATTCGCTAACTCCAAATGAAGCTCCTTCTGAGTCATAGAATATACGAATGTAGGAGTACAGGAAAGCTCGCTAACTGTAACCACAGACGACATGAGCAGTGCTGTATGGGATCGTCAATGTGATCGGATCATGGGAGGTTGTAGAGGATCGTGCGCTACATCGCATGCGTACATCTAACTGTAGTAGCTGGGATCTTTTTTCATTTGGGACAACACGAGGTTTGGGCGATTTTCAGAGGCCGACGACGCTTCAGTGGACCTCTCGTCGTGGATCTTTATGAAATGCCTTATGATGCTTAGTCGACCAGTAGGTGCAGATGAACGCCTTTAAGAACGGTTAAACTCTTCATGACGCCATGGGATCTGGGCGCAACTATAATGAATCCTCGAACACCAGAGGTGACTATCAATGCTCCTCTTAACTCCCGTTGAGACGGAATCGCATGTAATCCGTTGACATCTCTTTTGCTCTTCAGCCTCGCATTCGCCGTGGAGGCCGTCTCAGTAAAGATATCGGCTCTCCCACCAGTAGGAAGCGTCGGCGCCGCGAAGAGTTCACACCTCCTTTCTCTCCAGCTGTCAAGGCAGCAACAGCTACCATTAGGAATAGCCGTGGAAAGGGTCGAGGAAGGGGTGGCAGAGGTGCTTCCAGGCCAATGCCGTCAACTTCATCCAACTCCCTAGCGTCGAAACCCCGCCTTTCTATCCGAACACCAAAGTACCTTCTTGAGGAGGCGGAGAGAGAAAAGGCAGGAGCCCGTTCGAGACGGCGCTCCAACGATGGCGAAGATGCTGCAGCGAAAAGATTGCATAAGGTGGAGAAGGCCGATGCCTTCGGTGATAAGGGGATTTATTGCCTTTGCAAGAAACCCTACGACCCTTCTCAGTGCGTTCATCTTCTTTCATGGCTTATCATAGTTGCTCTGCTAGCAGCGCTCTTTTCCTGTGCTTGTGTGTGCTCTTAGTTTCAGCTTGCCCATCTGGTAGAGCTTGTGCTACTGATGCTTAAGTCAGTAGCAGTTGCTTCCCCATAAGTGCTTACGGCCCATTGGTGGCCTTTATTATATGACTGTCTTTTATGTTTCCGATAGAAATTTAAGATATTTAGGAGCCAGTGGGACTCGACATATAATCGTTTTCAAAAGTATTATAAACGCTACTGCTTGCATCGCGACTAGGGCGTACATTGGTTGCGATCTCTGTCAAGACTGGTTTCACTTCACCTGCGTTGGTTTGGAACCGGGCACCTCTACAGCCACCTTGAGTGACTCCTGGCTCTGTCCAGAGTGTCAGCGAGCCGAGGACAAGGCAAAGGACGAGGTCTACTGCCTCTGTCGCACACCTTACGATCCCACTCGGTAACCTCTCCTTCCCCTTCATTACCCGCCACAATTTTATTTTTTCTCTATGTGCTTTTCGCTGTTCTCGTTATGTGTGTGGTGGGTGAAGAAGGATTTGCTTTTCTGAGCAGCTAGCATACCTACACTGCCTTTAGGTCTCAAGTAAATAGCTTTTTCAATTCTATTCAGCGTCTACATTGCCTGCGATCGATGTGATGAGTGGTACCATGCGGAATGCGTGGGTTTGGAGGCGGAAGCAGCGTCTAAGCACGAGGGTGAATATATCTGCCCTATGTGCATAAAGAAGACAGACAATGTGCCGAAGGGAAATGAAAATCTTAATGCCAGTGATAGTAATGACAAGAGGCCGAAGAAAGAGGAGCCAGAAGAGAAGCAGAAGACCCTCTATAAAGCGCCGTTTACGGAGCCAGTCAAAAGGGCTGTGCTGGAGTTGTTTGATGATTTGGAGGTCGGTCGCATTTATTGGTCGATTACACTGGTTGTCCTTTTTTCTGCTTCTCTAAACTTAATACTTGTTTAGCAATGGCGACATTTTGACTGATGTTCCGTGTGCTGAATAGATTTTCTCAAATACTTGGAATTCGCGACGTTCCTTCGACAATTTCGTCCAGTTGCGCTTACTCGTTGTTTATTTCCTTTCTTTGTCGATAATTTTCCTATAGATTTTGGGTGCTACTTAGTTTATCGGTTCTTTATAACCATTGGTAACTTAGGACCACCTTCTACTACTCGCCTTCCTTGAAATTTTATCTCTCTACCGCAGGCACACAAGCTCTCTTGGCCGTTTCTGAAACCGCTACCTCAATCGGATCAACAGAACCTGCCCTCTTCCATGAAAGGACCCACAGGCAAGTTTTTGCTGCCATTGTCCCGACTAAAAATGGATTATTATGCCGTTGATATTTTATTTTTGTTGTATGACACCCCTCCAATCAAATTGACATCCTTTCAATTGGGTGTGCCATCTATGTGACTTGGGGTCTCAGGTAAACAATTGATGTGTCGCCTTGACCACATTTCATCCATCCTGTAGATTTGGCCAGCTTCAAGGCAGCCTTTGAGCGTGGCGTCTATCGATCTCTGGAAGATGTCTCGTTCGCTGGTCACCATCTCTTCTCCAACGCTCGTCTCGTTTTCGATGCCGCCTCAACAGAGTTGCACTGTGTGGAGGTGTTGGAAGCCTTTTTCCTTCGGCGCATGAGGGAGGTGCGAAGTCTCTCCCAACGAACCTCCCCCACTTTCTGATTTTGTTGACAGAAAAAATCAAGTGTCATATGTACAGCCATCTCTGCTTGAACTACCGTGCTGGTGGGATGCTGAGAGGAGGGTAATATTCCGCCCTGTTACCCTATTTTACAACGTTTGGCCACTGCACATGCCTATTTATGTCTGTCTGTGTGTATGTATGTATTTTGTACTACTTTTTATCTCCCCCTCCGTTCCTAATCCCTCCATCATTTCGTTTGCCAAGAATATTAGGAGGAGGTGGAGGTGAAAAAAAACGAAATGTTTTTATTTATGTGTAAAATAACACCATCAATACTTGAATTTTACTATTCTGTACATTCTTGACCGCTCTGTGTTCTTAATTGAGTTGTGGAGTACCCGTAGTGATTAGTCCTGGTTAAGCAAATTGGAAGAAATACTTCACGCAGGTCACCTTCCATGCGCATGCAAATGGGCTGTTGGAGTCGCATTGTTGTTGACGTTGTTAGGTGAGTGGTTGAATCTTTTTTGTGGTAGCACTTTGACATTTGAGTTCAGTGGTGGTGTTTTCCACCGACTACATAGTCACTTGTGTGGCTTTCGCAGAAGACGCCAAAGCTTGGAATAAGGAACCTCTGCTCATTTTTGAGGAAATGTCCTGTGCTAAGAGAATGCCATTTACAGATTAAATAAGGAATTGAGAGTTGGAAGCGTTGCCCCCGAGCCATGGTGTGTGAGCGTCTCGAAGTGGCGGAATAGTAACAGGCGGCTCTAGTGGGAGCTCCGCGTTGCTGAATCAGTGTTTGAAAAGAACCTTCAGATCAAGTTGACGATTGTATCGTTGGTTGGTAAACCCTCATTATCGATGTCCTCGATGCAATCGACAAACTGTCCCAAGGACCGCTGCTACCACCTTGCGCCTAGATGCTTAGTATAGTGACTCACCACCAGAGGCTAGCAACTGAGTAGCAGGAATTTTATTACACCTTGTGTCTTTTATTGTCTCCGTGACAGCGAATCAGATGCAATCACACCTGACCTTTCGACCTTGGAGGAGGAGCAGGAGGACATATGAGATTACGTCGAACCGATTGAATCGATTAGTTCACCGATTCGAGGTTTCGATTCGGTGGCAAATCTAAAGCAGACACCGAAATCGTCATTTTCCCTTAATTTCAGGAGAAATCCTCACAAAATGAAGGAAAAAATAAACGGTCAGTCAGATTTGAGCCATTTTAATGTGTAGTCACGTTGATATTTTAAAAAGAATTTTGGAGCTAATTTTCATACAATTGTCCCACGCACGAATTCTGGTAAAATCATTCAATTTTACGGATAGAAGAGATTAAATGAACCTACGAGTGATCTTATATTTATTCTTTTTGAATTTAAAATCATCCCTATGATAAGGTACGTGGGTTTGATAAAGCCATCTAGAGTTCACTAGGCCAGTAAGGTCGCTTGGGGGTGACAATCACGCATGTCCATCGCTAGTCGTAGGAACAAAAGGCGTAGGTCCGTAGGGGTAGGGTGTCACGTTGGTAGATTTCAGTGCTGCCTAGCTATCTATCCATCCAGGTTCTACCTAGCTGGCGGAGGAGGTGCCACGCGTTCGCTTCATTGACATCCTGACACGGATACGGAGATAGTTCAGCGGCGAACTTTTCCAGATGGTTCACGGCTTGTGTAGCTCCCGCTGTTGACACCTTTCTCGCAGGACTTGGGACTGAAGGTAGACGTCGTTTTAGGCCCTTCCGTTAGGGATCGTCACAGATGTTCTCGTTCGCAATTTATGCATTTCTTCCTTTCCATTCACCCATAGACGGAAGTATTTTGATGCATTGACGATCACAAGGCAGACTCATTTTATTTGACAGTTAGTCCTCAAAATTTCTTCTCCATTGTGGTCAATCAACTAATCAAATCGCAGTTGCAGTAAACTAGTGGACGCAACTCGGGCTTGTGCATTTTGTGATGCGAGGTTGAATGGGTTCCAGAGTTGCAGAAGCCTCTCGCAACACCTGGGTAGGGTTCTGGGTATAGTGGGAGCTTGCATTTCATCTGAGGTGTCAGCGGCTCCAGAGATCTGTTTTCTTGCAACGAACAGAGTCACTCGTCTTTGTGTCTCCAAGTTAGTTAACGCGTTGCAAACATATAGGAATACTTGGCGTGCTTGATGCCGAAACCAGTAGTTTACCTCTGGACCAAGCGGCGAACTCATAGAAGAAAGGCATTAATAGACATTCAGATACTGGATCTCCATTACTTTTGTCTACCTTTCAAGAATGCACTGGCTTTTATTTGGCCACTCACTGCCCTGTGATAGGGGATGGATTTTGTGCCTTGTCAGTTGCTGTCAATTAAATGAATTACTACTCCACTGTCTCACCAGCCCAGTGGCCCACTGATCCACCTTTCCACTACACAGTCCGCACTTCTAAGGCGCTCTTGCCATGGTAAATGATGGGCAAGACAAGCTTCTGATTTATAAACTGGCAGGACTATTCAATCATTGTGGTGACAGCACATGACGTCATGCGCCATAGTGCAAAACTTAATCATGACAAGACCTTGCAGCAGGCAGGAATGGGAAGGAGGGAGATCCTGCGTCAACTCATCATCCCTCGTCACGTCAACCTATAGCATCTGCCTAGTTGATGAATGCAACCTTCGCCTGACATTGACATTACCATTACAAAGCCGCAGGATCACGTGCGGAGGGGGTGGGCAGGTGCGAAATAAATCCGTTGGGATGGGGACGGGCAGGTGACATGAACTGGTGCGGCTATTACCTTCAGGGGACTGAGTGATCCGTTCACTATGCAGTTCACAGCGAGCTCACGTCTCTCTTAAGCGGTTTACCGTTTGTCACGAATAAACATGGAATTCGCTGCAGACGTGTTGGAAATGCACTGAGATTAAAGAAAACAGCGCCGATGGTATAGGTGGTACACAACCGCATTGGCTGTCAAATGGATGGGGGTGCAACAATTCCATTGGTTTTATCGTCTGAACTGTCATGTACCTTTGCTAAATCCGTAACCGACATCAACGTTTATTGTAAGCTCCTTGTATGCCTGATGAAAGGTTGCCTCCGAATTTCCACACCTAAGTGTCCAATTCGGCTAACGCTGGTACAGCAGATGCTCATTTGCAGAAGGGGTCTTGAGCTTCGACAACTTCCCCAACTTGGATCGCTGGATGGCAGTCCGTAGCGGGGGAGGGCTGGATTTAGGGGTTGCGACGACCTAAACCATAACCACTGAATTGCTTTGATTGCCATGGAAACAATGAGCAGGGTCTTGAAACTAAATTCACCTTCTGGGGCGGATAATGCATGCTTCAACTGATTGTCTTCTACCAAGTAGCGCTTCCCATCTATTTTCCGATTTAACAGATTGCATCATCGATGGTACTCGACCTATTCGAGTAAACTGTTTGATCGTGTTCAACTTTCTAGATCGACAAATGAGCATGATGAGAGTGGAACTGGACTTTCTACTCCAAAACTTTAATCACCAACTTTTCCCCATTCTATTAAATCGGTAGAATTTGGAGATGGTAACTGATAGGGTCCGCATTCCTAACATCAACCTTCAACCATTATATCCTGGCGTCCATTCATCATTTAGGGAGCCCGAAAACACTGTGACATGCTTTCCATGCGAAGAGTTCTAAAGGAGGTTATTACTCGATTCCACAGCTTTCATAATTCCTGACGCACCGATGCAGTTAATTTTATGACAAGTTATTACAGCACAAATGACAATGACTGCATTGTCAAGTATCAATGTGTTAGAACAGTACCTCACGATCCATTGTACCACATCGTCAAGTCACGTGGTTCTGTAGGATCATCATGCGGTTGCAGTATGGAAGGCAACCCTTAGAGTCATTGAAACTGCTTGATTGGAACTGGCTGTCTACAACTCTCTGATGCCATGGAGGTCAATTCGCTTGGACTGTTGATGCATCAAGATATGATCATAAGACTCGC
This sequence comes from Taenia solium, assembly GCA_001870725.1. Lineage (NCBI taxonomy): Eukaryota > Metazoa > Platyhelminthes > Cestoda > Cyclophyllidea > Taeniidae > Taenia > Taenia solium. The sequence goes on along the minus strand of MIEF01007368.1, from coordinate 21,779 downwards.
CTTCTTCCAACTTGGCCGCGTAAAACAGACAATAGAAGGGAAGGGGGCTATCTCTGGGTCAGGTACATAAATAGGTTACAGCTGAGACCTCCTCACCTTCTTCGTTCACCTTGACAACAGGTTATGGTAGCCATTTTATGCTCAGGTGTACCACCTATCCCTACCCCCTGACCTCTCTCCCCTATCCTATATTCCCTTAATTCGTGCTGCATCTTATCCGGTTTTATGACTAGATTGCTTCATTCAATACAGCGCACCGATTTTATTGCGATCCCAGCTAGATAATAGCAAAGGAAAAGCCATCGTGCGGACGTGTCATGACCCGTGGTATGTTCTGCCCATGGGTAAGGTATTTTGACGACAAATTTGTATCAAAAATAGACTCAGTTTTGTTGTAACCTCCTTATAATGTCCTGCTTTTATATCAGGCTCAAAAGTTACCTTATTGTCCATGAGCATCCAAGTGACCAGGGCTTTAAGAATACAAGACTTTGGAAATCCCACTGAGTCCTCCTCCCCTCCACATCCACGCACCATTGTTATCATCACCCACAATTTAACCCTAATGCCCGCATAGTTTTGACTTCCAGTGGCTTGTCGGTACTGTTGAATGCTCCCAGGGCAGTCTGGTGCCTTGGTGCCAAATGTGAGCCGACCGTTGTCAGAGAAAGATGCTCTCCTTGGATGTATGTCGAACGGATGTTCATGGCTGGATGTTCGTCCATCCCAATGCTTGCCGTGTTGTAGATCGAGAGCCGCTTCTATCGTATTTGTTGAAATACTTGGACATTCAAGCGTTCTACTGGTCACTAACTGAGTGACCAATCATCAAATCATCTTGAAGTCTTCTGTAGGCGCGGATAGTTGGTAGCATCCGTAGCTTTGATTTTGGTGCATTTGTTTCCATGTTTTCTTCATCACCATTCATCATACTGTTGCTAATCATGCGGTACTAATGTCGGGACTGGGTTGACCTGGCCCACAAGCAAGATACCGATTTGGCTTACACAGTGCTCTCTACGTGTTGCGACAATCCACACAGAGTGTGGGCTTAAATAATTTGTTCTTTCTTTTGAAAATGCCTTTTAAACAAATCTTTTTTACATGAGACTGCCTAATTAGGCAAACCCAGGGAGCACAATATTCAACGCATACAATCACAAGTAAGAAATTGATCAGAAACTAGGTGAAGCTCAAATGAACCGCTGTACACGTCACAAGGTGTCTATAAAGCCAGAAGTTAACATTATGCATTGCACCCTCAACTCCCAACTACCGGTTTCCAGGGCAGATGGGGATTGAGAAACCATGTTTGCTGATCCAGTTGTTGCTGTTGCATTTGAACGGTCTCTTCAACCACCACCTGCTGCTGCTGCTGCTGGTGTTGTTGGTGGTGGTGGAGATGATGCTGATGCTGGTTGGGCTGTAACATACTGGTGGACCAGCTCGCCGAGGTGGGGTCAAAGATTACTGAATAGGGATTTGCTTCTCCCTCCAAACCTCCTGGTGTCGATGCGTCGGTGCTTCCGCTATTCTCTGGTAACCCTGTATATTGCTCGAATCCATCTGTATTGTAAGCGGCAGAGGAGCCAGCAAACAGCATTCCAAGATAAGGTTGCTGCTGATGCTCTTGTTGAATGTGCTGATGACTCTCCTGCTGAAGGTGTTGGTGGTCAAGAAAGTCAACCTCAGTTGGGGCCTGTATTGCAGGTGGACGCCAAGTGTAGGGATACTGATCATCTGATTGTGCAATCTCCGGAAAGGAACCCTGAGTTTGAGGGAATTGTGATGGCTCTAGAAGGGACTGATCACTCGATATGAAGTATTCCATCGAAGTGTGTTGGCGTTGATCGGTTGGAAAAAAGACTTCAGACTGTGCGGCTTCTTCAATGGGTTGAAAGAGAAGTTGCTGATTTTGTTGATGGAGGAGCAGCGTTTCCAATTCTGAAGCCTGCTGATGTTGTTGGTGTTGATGCTGCTGAAAATCTAGGGAGGAGTCATGGACTAAAAAGAGAAGGACTTTAAGCGTGCCTCCAGGACTGTAAAACTGGAGCTACAACTTTCTTTAATACTGAAATGGCATTGATAGGTATCATCCATTTCTACCCGGATTGATGGCTTCCTTGACAGTCGATAATAAAGAGGAAGGCTGCCATCAGAGCCTCTCTTGCAAGAATCCTTTACCGCTTTGGTTGAATAGAAACGAAAGTAGCTCTGATGGCCTTATTCCTTCGTTGAAACATTTAAATTTCAGTGTTGCATAAAGTGACCCCCTGATTTTATTACCCTGAGTTCGGCGTCTTTTATGTTACCTACGGCCTTGATCGGGTCGCAGTAGCTGCAGCTCCGCCAATTCTTGTGTCACAAGCAGTTTAAAGGATGCAAGACAGATGAAGGATGTTTCCTGTCAAGGACGAATAATTATGTCTAACTTTTTTCTTTTTGAGTATCGATGGCTGGCCTGATCAGCTCTAGAGTGGAAATGGTGAACACCTCGGCTCTGATGAACCACTTTACCCTGACCTCCTGATAACAGGTGATTTAAACTATTCCAGCATTTCCTATATGATATTAAACGACGCCTTAACTTACTGAGGTGGGTGGAATCACGCTTAACTGCCTCGTTTCGAAGAGTTGGAGCGATTTTTGTCTAAAAAGAAAATGCAATACATCCAGGTAACAGACGAATCACTGTAAGGGATCAAGGTAGATGAAAGTGAGGCGACTCACTCTAAAGTCCTGATCACCACTACACATTGGTACCACCTTCGATGGCGTGGGTAGGCGAATTTTGCGCCGTTGTGAAGCTGCAGTCGACTCCTCTACCAATGGCTTTCCTGACCCTGTAGCAGCCGCCGCAGCTGCGGCAGCGCCCGAGCTGAGCGCTTTAGTGGTGGGCCTGACGTGGTCGTGGCGACCTTTGGCCTGAAAGAAGACTGCTCCTTTGTGGAGGCGCCAAAAATGTGTCACCGGGTAGCCGCCGTGGCCCTTGCAATTCTTTTGTACCAATCGACCCTTACATCCGGGGGTTGTGCAACTACGCACTGTGAAGTAAAGGGGGAAATGAAGGCGAAGGAAATTGAGATTCAAATTAGTGTCCATGAGGAGTGCTTTAGTCAGCCGCAATGGTAAGTGACAAGTGTGTCTCATGACTACTCGTAATAACTGGTGCAAGGTTGGAATGCGGGTCATCAGAGCCAAGTCAAGGTGTCAAACTTAAATTCTTTCCTTCAGCTCTAAACTGAAGAGGAAAAGGAATAGATTGTCAGAATAGTTCAGCACTACATAGATATGGATACTCCGTAAAGCTGTGACTTCTACTTGCGCCCTACAAAATTTCCAATATCTGAACGTCCAAAGTGGACCAGAATGACAATTAGTTGGGTGGGAGAGGAACACACTCGACTCTGCCGGGGTAGCAATGTTGTCTTGAAACACCTTGGGCGAGGATTCATGTTTAAGGGGTGGTGGATTTATGACACCGACGTGCATTTCAAGCCCAATTCTCTCGCGAATTGAATCACCTGCTCTCGCCTGTTTGGGCGTGGGTGTGGCACGTACCTCCGATTTCATTGATTTAGTCGAATTCGAGAAGACTAACCAAGAGTGCCGTGGTTCTACCGCCGTCCAAAATCTTGAGTAATATTTTTACACATTTATTTCACCTTTTAAATAAAAAATTGGTTATCTTATAGCTTTAAGCATCTCGGAAGTTGAGTAGATTGCATAGGATGGGATTATCCATAAGGTGTCATTTCTTTGCCACAACTCGGGAATTGTTCTGCTCAATCTTCTGGATGGTACAATGAGCTTTGAGTCATAAAATATAAAATCGGTAACGCTTCAGTGACCGCAATATGCTGACCAGTTTCTATCACTGTTCTCTGCACATGCCTTGTAGGGAAGAGGTGGGTGAGCAATTTGAATCTAGTCCTGGACAAGCAAGGTCAACTGTCTGGACATAAGCAGACTCACCTCCTAATCTCTATTAATACGCTACCTACCAACTGTTTCAGCTGTTACAATAAAGATGTCCAAGAACATTCAACCTTCTAATATCAAGGGTATTAAAAGGGAAGGGGAGGAAAAGGAAGAAACCCCCACAATGACCTTTGTGGCCTGGTTTGTAAGCACAATAAAGTATAGAGGGAAGTCATTCGCAAGATTCTTCCATTTTGGCCAATCAGGTAAAACTAAGCTAATGGACGGGACTCAAGCTTGTACACCTTGACATATAAGTTTAAATCGGTTTCACACTTGCTGAAGCCTCTTGTCAAGTGTGCCTACTGATGCTTTCACATGTACAGCGTATTCCTGATAAGAACGAAGGGCCAATTGTCTTTATGCATTCAAGCAAGTGGAGATTAACAGGCTAGGAACATTTAGTCATGTTTGGTATGGGTAATGATAAAACCTCTGCACCGAGTGGCAAAGTCGTGGAAGAAAGGCATCATCAAGCATCCAGATACCTTTCAGGAATGCACTGGCCTTTACTTGGTCGCTCAATGTCTTGCGGTAGAGGGTAGATTTTGTGCCTTGTCAGTCACTGTCAATTTAATGAACTATTACTCACTAGCCTGTCAGCCCAGTGACCCACTGGTCCACCTCTTCACTACTCAGTCAGCACCTCCAAGGCGCACTCATTTCGGTTATACAAGACTATGCTTGCTTTGTCCGTGGGTGGAGAAGCAAGAATGGGCGTTTCTACTTGTTATAAGACAAAAACGAGAATGCTATCTACTTGATATGGCACAACTTAAAGACGGGCTCAACAAACTTCGGCTTTAGGAAATAGCAGGACTATTCAATCACTGCGGAGACAACGCATGACGCCATGCATCATACTGCAAAACGAATCCATGGAAAGGCCTCATGCAGCACTCAGGAATGGGAAGGGGAGGTACCCTACGTCAACTCATCCTCTCTGGTCACGTCAACCTACGGCATCTGCCTAAACGATGAATGCAACTTTCGCCTGACATTGACATTACCATTACACAGCCGCATGATCACATACGGACGGGGTGGACAGGTGCGAAATAAACCTATTGGGATGGGGACAGGCAGGTGATCTGGACAACTGGAGCTGCCCATTACCTTTAGGTGACAAAATAATCTGTTCATTTTGCGATTCGCAGCGAGCTCACGTCTCTCCAGGACGGAGAGCCGATTGTCATGGTGGCCATTTACACAGCTAAATAGAAAATTCTCAGCGGATGTGTAAAAAAATGCTCCATGACTAGAGTGAACAGCGATGATTGCATAGTCAGTATACATGAGTGCTAGCTATTCAAAAGATGGAGCCGCACGAATGCCACCAGTTTGTCTAAAGTTTCATGTCACTGCTACATCCGTTACCGACGTCAAAGGGGATTTTAAGCTTACCTTAGAACTAGCACACCCAATAGAGTCCAGAGAGATTAGCTAGACGTTACTTGTGAAGGAAGATAACCCGAAACATTATTGACTGGATACCATACCAATTAAGGCGGAATATGGACGCCCAATGCAGATGTTTATGGTAGATTGGCGTTTTGAATGCTTTTGACTTCTCCAACATGGAGTGTTGCATGATAGTCAGTAGCTAGAAGAGGCTAGATTCGGGAGGACTTTAGATGCTTGCAAAACGTATGTTCTCTTCTACATAATAAAGGGCCTATAATATCCCAAATTGACCTCTAAAAGGGGGTGATCCGACTAAACACTCAAAGAGGAGAAGTACAATAGTCGCAGTCTCGTTGTGCCACATTATATACCAAAACATGATTGAGGTATAAGCAATGATCCTAATGTATGTAGCCTGTGATTACCCCCTATGTTGTGTTTGAAAATCTTTTACGAATAACTAATTTTGTAGTCTTTTGGTTCCTATAATCTCCAGCACTCGACCCATTAATTTCTCGAATTTAGAGCTAGGTTTACATTCAGATAGTATGCAAGGTTATCAAGCCTAATTCCAATACAAATGGAGCTCATTGAAAGGATGCAATAATGTGTCAACAAACCACCAAGAGGTTTTAATTTAAAAAAGAGGGTGGAATTTTAACTGACTGCATTGTTTTTTGCGCGCCTTGTCGCAGATGGCTGGTCGGTAGGCAACAGGCAGACCGTTAGGGGAGATGCAGCCAAGGGAGCAGACAAGCACACCGAGACAGGACTTTTTGAGGACTTGTGGGTTGTGGTTATTGGTATTCCGCATCGCCCATCCGCTCTGATGTCTTCTGGCTCGCTCACTTGTCACAGAATAGATCCGTCGACAGTTACCGTCTGGCCAGAGGTCGTAGGGATCGAAGGAGGTCACCTAGGGTAAAAACAATTTTAAGAAGGTTAGAAAAATTGATAAGGTCAAAGTTTATGGAAGTTGATTACTTTTAGGGCTTATCAGCGATGCGAACGAGAAAACATTTAAAAGTACTAGACATAAAATCAAGATCTAAACAGATCCATGGATGGGATCCAAAAGATTTAATCCCGATAGTTTAAAATCGTGGGGCTTAGCCTCATGAACAAACGGGTGCGGTGTGATATGGAACTAGCATTTATAGCAGCTTCGAGATACCACATTTAATTACAGGACATAACACCTATTGCTCGACAAGATTAGTGCATTTAAATTGTCCAGGCTGTACGTCTAATAAGGTAAACAAATTCTTATTTTCTACTAAAAATGCACCATAACTTTGGTTTAAGGATGTCAGTCGTTAGCATAACGTCAAGAAATCATCGCATTTAGAGGGCCTAGCGTCTACAACTCGAAATCCCTGAACCAAAAACCATAGTTAAAAGGTACAAAGGGGTAAAATAAGTGCGCAAAAATAGGTATTAAATTGCGTAAATTTGCAAGACAAAGCTTTCCATGAATGACATTTTGATTCCGTCCGGGATGTACTCAAAAACCTTATTATACCAGAAAAATATGAATTGCAGTCATACTATAAATGCATTTAGGTAAAATGGCATTTCATTCAGAGATAAATACGATTTCAAATGAAATGTTAAATACGAACGGCAGTGTGAGTCCTGATGTCACCAGGCTACTATCACATCTGGTTAGAAAATGGACACCAAATTGAGCTGATGGAATAATTGATAAGATTTCAGGTCAAAGGATAACATAAAATAAACATGTTTTAAATTGGTCCCCTTCACGCAACACCTCACCACTGGCAGAACACCGTCCTTAATGTCCCAGGGTGCATCGGTGGAGCTTCCGCTAGATTTGGATCGTCCTCTCTGCGTAATCCGACTTTCAATGCATTGTGGAGGCTCCGTACGTTCCCCCTGTTGAGTATAGAATGCCATTGTATCTGATGCTGTTTGTAATGAGATTGGAGGTGGCTGCGGTGGTGGTTGTACCTGTGAATGTGGTAGTGGATGTGGAGGGTAGAAAAGAACTCCTGCCTCCGGGAGGCACCACGATTGCTGCTGATGTTGGGGATGTTGATGGAGTTGATGATGATTCTGATAGAATGCGTACTCAGGTATCGGTGCACCAGTATCACCTTCACCAAAGGATGGAATAGCAGAGTGTTGCACGCACGTTGAGGGAATGATCTGGACATTTGGAGGCAGGGATTTAGGCTCCAATGCCTCACTACCGCTTTGAGTTCGCTCCTGGTGGCTTTTGTTGCTGTGATTGTGATGGTACCCGCTTCGCTCCACTTCGGCGACGACGGACATACTGACACCAAGTCCCCCCAACTGCCAAGTCACTCTTTTTAGCCTTTCTGCTGGTTCACCTGTACTCATCTGCTCAGCTCAGCCAGATATTTTAACCAATTGGTTAGCCTCTAGCAATTGACCAATACGAGGGTGGGCGCTGCTCTTGGCCTTAACCAATCGGCGCGCGGTCCGTGATTGTACAGAATTGGCCCAATGAAAACATTAATCCTCTGTTCATATCACTTTTTACAGTTCGGAGGAAATATTCAACCCAGTTTGGGTATTTTTATAGGAGGGAAACAAATTTTCTCATTCTTACCCGCTTTTGCTCGAATTGCGGTCAGATGTATTGATGTGAGTTCGTCAGAGTTTTCTATGCAATTATATTTGAAACATGCAGTGATACCGCTTGCAGATTTATCCATTCAATGCATTCAAGGGATTTCTCGATAGAAGCGTGCTTTAAATTCTTCTGCATATGCAATCTATACGAATACATGCAATCATTCTAATCATGTGCAACGGAAAATCGCTCACTTAAAAACTAGCTCAACAACGTTTTCATGTTTATAATTCTCATCAAGAAATTCGAACTCATCTGTAGAAAATCTGCCATTTTAAATGGTTAACATTTACGACGCACCAGACTTAAGCGTTTTAGCGGTCGCAATTGTGTTAGTTATTAAAGAGATAAACATATTCTTTATGTAGGACAAAAACTACGGAAATTCGGTACGTATTAAAGAAAACTGAAATGCATTACCTCTAATAAAGGCTTTCACAAACAGAATTTTTCCAAAATGTGAAAATCCAGTGTTTAAGTTTTGATTTAGTAAATGCTTATTGCGCTAAGCATGATCCGCGTAATGGGAGGAAGTCAGGTCAGCACTTGTGCAGGAAGCAATGCCATCGTATCGACATCACACCCGATCGTCCGTGCGAGGTGCACCCTCTTGAATCACTTTAAATACCAAGCCTCGGCTGCTTAATGATGCATGACCAACCCGTTGTAAAGCTGCCTGGATAACGCACTTGTCTGTGACAACCGTGAACACTATTGGTCGCAAGCTTAAACAATCTCCGGACTCTGGTGCTGGATGCCCAAAATCTAGGTGTGCTCTTGAAATTCACCTTCATTCATCTAAACCCACAAAATTTCATTATATATTTACTTAACAATCATCAAAAAGAGGAAAACGTAAAGGTATACGGATGTATGACATGGAGGTCAGAGCGAAGGATGCTGTCCTAGAGTGGTTCATTTGTACCAACAAGTCCTTTTACAGTCAAGATGCATCTCCTTACCAGATAAACGCTGGGATAAGTGGATAAATAACGGAGGGATCTGATCGGCAAAGTAATTAAAGTACTCATTTTTGACCGTGAAATTTGAGATTCTCACACGTCCCAAGGAAAGAGGTTTACTTACCAAAATCGAATTATTGTCATCAATAGACCTACCATATGTTACGTTTCTTTAACCAGAAGCTACAATAAATAACGGAAACAATACTCATCATTTTCTACGATTGAATGGATCTCTTCTAGCATTGATAGCTGAAACGTGTATCAAACAAACGGTTCCATAGAATGGTATTTATATCTTGGTGTTGACGGTTTTACTGTTTTAAAAATAGCATCTAGTAAATTTCACCCAGCTTAAACTCCAGTTGCTGCTTCATATTCCAGTAGTTTTTAATTGAGAAACCCCAATTTGCTTTTTTGCTGACCTTCCTTACTCATCTTTGTACTTTGAATCATTTGACCTTCTTAACTCGCCTCCCTCTCCTCCTTCCCGCCTATTCGTCATTCTCTGCATTGATGACGGACCTTGTGCACGTGCCCCCTCTAATCCTACTTCACCCTTTCCTGCCCCTTTGTGCTCAATTCGAGAGATCATAAAGTATTTCAGTGCAGGTGGATTATCTGTCTGTGCAAAGCAGGTACCCTCCTACTCTTCCCCTCTCTCCCCTTCTTAAGCCCTAAAGATAATCTCAATGGCGTGTTCTTTACTTGAAACGTGGGTTCATAAAGTCAGAATAATGTGTAGGGCATCTAATCCATACTGTGCCTATTGATTTAGTGGTTTGATGTCATTAAATGGTTCCTGGTATTAGCATCAATTGTGGTGGGGTTGCAAGAATCGGTTTTAATGTGTTTGGCGCCAGCTTCGCATTAATGTGACTCCTAGATTTTCTTATCTGAGCCAGACGTCTTAAATGCGTCTCATATGCTCTTGGCCGACTTACAACCTCTGTAGCAATGGCTATTCTCGTGTCCCAAATCGAAATTGTGGGGTGTCTAAAGCGATATAAAAGGTGCAGGACAGTGTTGTCTTGGCTAGAAGAAGTGATAGCACTTGCTCTTGGCTACTTGGCACCAGGGAATGAAGTGGCCATAAAGGTGATGCATGCTGGTACCATTTTACAGCAGTAAAACACTGGACTGTGGTAATGCGTGTGTAATGGCAGCGATTTATGACAGGTATTCGGTAACATACACACTGAAGGTGCAGAAATTGGAAGATTTTAAAGAGAAGTTGATTCTTTAGACTAAATTCTATAAGTGTAGAGTGTTTGGGCAAGCTGATGGAGTCGCATAAAATTTCGGAAAAGAGTACACAACTCAATGGACATAAGAAAAAGAGGAAACTTCAACGTGTTGGCCACGACTACAAGTTGGGCAAACACTGCAACATTTACACTTTAAAGGGAGTTACTCGGCTCCGCTTAAAATAATTTAAGGTAATTTATTTTCCTTTCAGATTCTGTACACCAAATGACAGCCAACCTTGACTCATTTCTTTCGGTGGGGATATGGCATCGCTGTGACAGCGAGACGCAGAATACAGTTGACGGAAGAGGCGCCGAGAGAAGGTTTCCTTAGTGGAATCGGTCTGCTCTTTCCCATAAAACCTGCATGGTTGGTATTTAAACTACTTCAGATTCTCGATTCACTCTTTAACCTCATCAGCGCTGAAGGTCTTGGACTAAAATGTTGACTGAGTTTTCAACCACCATAAACGACGCCGTAATGTTAATTTATTACGATTCAATAAACACCTTCCTCCTATTCTGAGTTTGAATTTTTTTCTTCAAAAACAGGTAAACAACCTGTTCACAGTCAAAGTAGTTCCTGTCCGTAAAAGGAGATAGGGCACTAGCTTGGCAAGTGATAGTAAGAACTTTGGCCGTACTAACAGTAGACAATTCTGAGAGTCAGATCGCGTCGGACGCTATCCAACTTCCAGCTTTCGAAGTCTCGTGGACTACGAGTGTCAAAAATTACTTTTCTAGTAAGGGATCCAAGAGTTCTGGAGGTGTGCAGAAAACGTAAAAGTAATAAGCTGACTTTCTTTTCCTTAAATATACATATACAGCATTATTAACTGTGAATATGTGGACATCAAAGCATAAAACCTATGAAAATTCACTGAAAAAGGGTAATTTGAGTAAAAATGAGTCTCTGAGGGCTTTGCGTAGTGTCCCGAGACTTTCCTTGGGATGAACGAAGGCACAATCCTCGGACAGAATGCGTATTGTCGACATATAGAAGGGATTGGAGCTGCCAAGCCGCCAGATTGCCATACAATGGCTGAGCTCCCCCCAGCGATCTGCATCCAAAATCGAAAGTTAGGCAAGCAATTAACGCATCACATACAGACCATGGATAAGGAGGTTAGATACTGCCACCGACGAGTGCCGAGTCATTTTGAAAGCCCGTTATCACGATTTTAACGAAAAATACCACATTTCGTGACATAAAACGCGTTTTTAATTTTGTTTCACAAGTTTTTAGTACATTTACACATCTATCTCAGGGTTTGCATACTACGTCGGAAGTTGTTTTGGCACGGGCAGTCTTGTCAGTACAATAGGCGTAACTCAGTGACAGCCTACTTCACTTCTCCAACGTCACTAACTTAGCAACCTCTGCTTTATTTCGCCATGGATTGGAAATCAACGAATGTTTCCTTGAGCCAAGGGCCAATAGTGAAAGGAGAAGTGGAAGTACTCGTGCCAGTTGCATGAAAAGTATAAATGCGTGCTGAATCCACTCACAAGCCTTTTAGCTCTCAAGCTTAAAATTTGTAAATCCTTAGACTATTAAATATTTTTGTTTACCATTCCCACTTATAAACTTATCGCCCATGCAATTTCATGCTAGATTATGCGTTGTATGCACAGAAGTGGGTTGAGGGCGACTCTGATCTGGATCTTTACTGACAAAGCTAAATTAGTCATTAAATGCGTCACTACTGATCAGCTCAGCACCCGACTCCTGTACCATACTGCACTTAAGGAGCTCGTGCTGGCATCTGCGGGTTCGAGTTTGACGCGTTGTTGACACTCGAGCAGATACTACCGCTGTCGATAGACGACTTTCTAGGTGACTCTCAACGAGTGCGGCGGCTATTGCGTGGATTGGCGCAACACACTCATCCCTACGTATAGCACTGAGCTTCGCTGCACCCATGCCAAGAAATACAAGAGACAGTTTGTCACAGAGACGAAATTACAAAGGAAAAATAGAGTATGCGCACATTTAATACACTAATTTGCTCCTAATTTGATAAAATTTGAAGCCAGCATATCGGTAACAAAAAACACACACACAAATTTAGGGCATTCAACATATCGAAACACACGCGTACACCCAGTTCACGCAGAATGACCTAAGTGGCGACTGTAGAGCACATTTGCAGAAGCAAAGAGTAGTAGTGTATGAGGGCCCCGCATACTCTAAACCTATGCACTTGTGTGTTCCCCATGCTACTCGATAGATGCAATTCAGTTAGTAGCATAAAATACAAATTCGCCTTGATCTCCTCCTCTTCGACTTGTTATTTAATCAATGGTTCTTGGTGCCGTTCGAGTGTCTTAAATATGTCCTTTCTTTGGCTCTTCAATTTGCTGGAGGTGGGATAGATCACTAAGCTAACCCTTTACTCTCCACATGTTAAAACTCTTGTGAATTGCTAGCACGTTCGCTTACACGTCAAACCTCGATTTTCTTTCCAAACTCGGATATGGCATACAGGTGGTGCGCGATCTCGATTAGTTCGTGATGTCTATGGTTCAATAAGCCGATTGGATGGGTCTACCCCAAACGTACATCAAGTGGTTCGCCTTGTCCGAAGATAAATACAATTCGGTTAATTTCGAGAATCATTTGATTCATCACTACAATGGGGAAAGTGCCTAAAAAGACCATCAAAGTTAGCAAAGAAACATGTGGAAATTTTCAACATTATATGCAAATAAGTCACTGACTGTGCTATGAAATATTATTGCAAGACATGGCTTTGAGAGGAACACATCAGTTTTAGTTGTTTCCTAGGGATGCTCAAAGAAAAGCAAGCACGCCAAAGCATTCTGGATGATTTAAGAGGTACGCCCTTCACAGTGTTTGGCGCATTGCCAAATTATTTTAACAGTGTTGCATGATGACAAAATGTGGGTTATAAGAAACGGCTATAACTCGGGTTGCAAAACTGTTTATTTCACCTACTGGACGCACCCCGAAACACAAAACTTAAAAGTCAATTTTGTCTTGAGACTATTTTTGAATGAGTTAATCACCGTGGCAACAACGCCTGTGTGATAGAAAAGATAATATGCAAAAGCCTACTTAAATACTTATGAGTAGAGGCTAACATGTTTACTACCAGTTTTTTCCCATTTATATACCTCATTTTAAAAACTTTGAGAAGGATCTTTAACAAATTATCCTATCTTAGCTCTATATGGCAACTGGACGCAACTTCACAATAGTAGACGTGTTGGTACGACTAAATCATTTTTGGGCCTCCCCTTTAACTTTATCCTTCAAGTCATTCATCTAATTTATGCTAATTGTGAAGCGGAGTTGTGCATTGAAGCTGCATTAGGTGTGGCAATGAGTCGCCTCGCCTCCTGAGTTACAACGCGCCTTCAAGTCGGTATGGCTTTGAGCTCTTATATTCAGCGCAAGCAAACTTTTGAAAACTGTAAGTGTACGCATAGTTGTACTTACCTCCGCTATTTTTATAAAAGTAAAATTTGAGAGATGGCTATCATTTCTATTTACATGTTTCATCGCAAATAGAGATGATTTTGAACCCCGGACATCTGGTGAACCATATATCGATAATCATGGCATGTAAAACATTCTACCCTAATTCATCACGGTAACCTGAGTGGTCTGACTTCAACAGTGTTAACTATTTGTATGTGACAGATGGTGTAGGACGTTAAATGCTTGTTTAGCTTTCGGTTTGGCAACGGGTCATTTAGTGGCTCCGACAGTTGCCTCAAGCCCAAGCATTGTTTCCTTTCACCCTTAAGAAGGTCTTAGAGAGCTACAATGAGAGGAGGAGAAGTGTTTGTTTAGCTCTCGGTTTTCATTACGGTCCACTTAGGGCCTCCGCCATGGCACCTCCACTAAGTGGCCCGACATCCGGACCATACCAGTAGCCCAATCGCTTCTGAGAGTTTCAGAGTGCTTTAATGAGCAAATAACTGATATAAAAGTTTATTAATGCAGCTAAACTTCCAATAAAATATTTGGTGCTGAGTTTTAGGATCGGTTGGAATGGGGCTACTTCACCAGACAGTTTACCCTTTGATTAAAGGCCATAGAATGCTAAAATCACAGACGCTGTTCATGCGTCATAACCTAGAACGCATAAATTACCATCTCCATGTTGAATCTATTTTTTCCATCCAGAAAACCAATTTCCACTTCTTTAGGGTGGTTGTGGCCGACGCCATGGATGAAGCACACACCTGCATGTAGAATTTATTCATGCATTAGCATGGAGGATTTCTTCTTCTATGGGCGGGTGAAAGTTTTTTAGTGATAACACGTTAGTATAAAAAAGACTAACATGAACATGAAATTGTGGAACTCCCATGTCAAAAACCAAGCATACGTCATCCCAGCAAGGCGTAAAATTAACGATATCGTGCCTCCCAACACATAAATTATCATGTGAGGCAAGAACAAGGAAAAATTATGATCTGTTCCCTCGACAAAGGCCTAAATTTACATGTGACTTCCATTATCCATTTCCAAACCATAGACCCTAACGACGATTGGCTGATGTACACAGATATATCACATATGGGCCCTCTACTTGATTGGTTGGGGTTATGGGCATTTTGTATGAACACTGGTAGGGCCGTGGTCAACCTAAATAGGCACAAAAGCGGCTCTTCCATGTTTTAAAATATATCTATTATTGCATGAAAATGGAATTTAGTGCATATATTCCTTCAATGACAGTAGAAAATTGTGTATTTACTGCATGATTCGTTTTCAAAAACAGCCCATGGCGGCTTTTACAGCTAGGAGATTGGCTAATACGCACAGACACACCACACGCATATCATCTACCTGATTGGTTGAGGCTCTTGTTATTTGTGTGTACGCTGGTGGAGCATTGCGTTGGGTTCGAGTTCCATCAATATGATGGAGTCAGAGGCGGGAGTGGATACGAGGACATCAGCGACGTCGAGTGAGGATCAGTTGATCGCCCAACCAATTGTACTCACTCAGGTGCCACAGACAAGGTCTGCTGTCCCTACGATCGTAAATAATGAACTGGACGAGAAAGGGAAATCGGATCAAACAAAAAAAAACAACCTAATTCCAAGTTGAACTAACGTTGGTTTTAATTAATTGATTTAATTGAATTAGTATGCCTCCCTCCTTTGATATTCCTATTTTCTGCCGCCTTACTGACAGATCTCACCCCCACTGCTCCTGAACTCATTTGCATGCGTCTTGCAAACACCTAATGTATTATTTTTCTGCTTTCACAATCTTAAGTTAAATCTATCGGTAACTGTTGACCTGTTGTAGACGGATGGTAAAGTGTTTTCAGGGGCAAAATGTGATAGGTGACTTCTTGCCTGGCATATTGGGGGCTTCAATGTTGCAACCTCTGAAGGAGATTGTTATTTAAAAGCTTATAAGTGATTAAATCTAGAAATAAATACATATCGAGTGTGGCATTCGTTTTTTTGCCGCGACTGAGCTGAGTTTTGGTTATGTTGGCTTGCGGTGCTACAATTGTACAGTCCTGCACTTGGCACTCCTGGAGCGGTGTGTTCTAGAAGGCCCTACCGATACGACAACCTGCAAGTGAGCATCAAACACCATCCCATTGGAGGGTCGTGAAATTCCAAACAATTTTTTGCAATGACCTGCTGTGGCTCTCAAGGACTTGTAAAGCCCGTACCTTTTGCGCCAGCCCCCTGTCATTATGCTTTGTTATTCCCACCCTCTTCAGAGCCCATTTATCACACAACTAGCTTACCTTCAGTCAGGTGTGATCCGAGCTACTTCACTTTGCAATTGGTTACTTAGTTTCCTAGGTGTGGCGTGAAGTTTTTCGAATAGCACCCAGAGATGTGGCATGCAGTAGCTGAATCTCATGTTCAGGACCGAACAGTGTAAACAGTTCCATTCCAGTGACAAATCACTTAGAAACAAAAAAAACACTGTTGGAGAAAACCCTTTATCGGTCGTGACTATTCGCTCGTCGCTACTGACACGGTAAAATAAATCGGGATTAACAAGTCAAGGACAACCTTATACCAAATGAGGTAAGTCTTGGTGTGGGTTAAGCAAACAAGTACCAGATAGCATCTTCACCGTGGAAAAATTCTGGATGATTTAGCAATTACAGATGCATTGTGGTAGATGAGAGAATCAATCAATTTCTAGAAATCGGGAGTAGAGCGTCTTGTACTGAATCCAACAGAAATCCTGAAATGAGGTAATCACGTAATTGCACACCATTGAAATACACCTGATTTCAAAGCACAAATTGGCCGCAATAGGAAACTCCCGATTCGCGAGGAAACTTGGTCTGAGATGGTCTAGGTCGGCTAGGGAAGCAGTTGACGATCTCCAGCATTGTGATTCAACAAGCAGGAGGTCATCGACAAAACCCAACAATCGCCCTGCTATCGCAACCTGCAGCTGTATGAATCCAACGGTATTGGCCCTACTTTTGACACGGTAAGCCGCATAACTAACAAATTCATTTTAAATGAATGACACCAAAACAAGTAAAGTGGACTTCGGACTTAACTAAGTTTGCCATTGAAGTCACATGTGACAGCTCCCTTTTCATGGGGTTAGATGTGAACGCACAGATCAATCGTCATTGTTCAAAATGATTATCAGAAACTCGATTAACGTAAAACAAGGACATGAATTCCCTCCACCAATTTTATGGTAAGCAACAAAATTATTAAGCTTGAGTAGTTAAGCGAACCATATCAACTGAATCGGAGGAGGCACTTGTCCCATTGTTCCCTTAAATAAGTAGGTGGAGGCACATAATACCTCCCTTTAAATGGGTGTTGTGTTGCTTCTCAATGAAACCGCCGCAAATATATGGATAACTGTTTTGTAAATGATTTCCCACACTTTCGTGTAAAATAAACACCCACCCTTGCCATCGAGTCAAG
Organism: Taenia solium; assembly: GCA_001870725.1. NCBI lineage: Eukaryota > Metazoa > Platyhelminthes > Cestoda > Cyclophyllidea > Taeniidae > Taenia > Taenia solium. Next base: position 4,653 of record MIEF01007368.1, on the reverse strand, counting down.
GATTCCACTCCAGCCCGCATGACAAATCTTACTAATGCGAGAATTTTAACGCCCTTAATTATTATCGAGTCTTGTAGTGCACTTAAACTATCTTCTAACAACCTCAAGCTAATTAAAAGGCCTATTCAAGTATCACAGAATCTTCCCTGACTAACTGTAGAGTGACTGCAGCCTAATATGGTCCTGCGTAAACCCCATCTACAAAATGAGCGAGCTTAGATACTTTGAGAGAAAAATACCACAACATGCCGGGCATAATTTAAGAATTCCGCAAAGCTATGCAACTCGTAACCTATCGAATTCTCGGAACTAGTTTTCAAATAATGCACTTGCCAGCCCTCATCAAATGGATAAAAGACTCGGAGCGCTTAAAAATTTAATGTGAAAAAAGTGCGTTTACAACTAAAGACAAGATGATGTAAAGACTCTTGGTAGGACTGAAGAAGGTTTAGTGTCTAAAAATAAAACAGCAAATGAGGACAATTCTACCAAACAACTGTTAGCGAATAATCTTTTCCCTCGCCTTCTTCACAAAAGAAAATAGGACTCTGATAAAAAGCATATAACGGGCGGTAGGATCGAGGTTTAAAATGCATGCAATTCGATAAGTTTATGCTTGATTTGCTCAAAATATAGGGATGCAACCTAGACTAGAGCATCCAAAAAATCATAGAGATGAGCGCTACATACAGAAATAGAATTAAATCAAGGCAAATCCCTGTGGAAAAAATAAAAACGAACAAACCTGCCCCATTATCGTGGTATAATGCTGTACTTTGACCGCTTCGCGCGCTTTAGAGACACTTTCTCGTTGATTGGCTTAAACTAGAAGAATGACGAAGAAAATACAACAGCTCTAAATAACATGTTCAAGTAAAATTGGACTTTTATGTGTACGCATGTAAAAGAAGCAAAAGCCCTTCAACTGACACTTTAATAGCGCAAACACAATGATTTATGCGTGATAAAACATTCCAAAATGTTAACAGAAGCAATAAATTTTTTAAATGATCAAAATACCGTAAAAGGATGGTATTCTTTGTTTTGTGCATTATGCACGCAATTTAGACTGCCTCAACACATGTGTAGTGAATGAAAAGCTGTCGTAATAGCGGTCAGGGGCGAGCTTATCTGACGAAGGCGCAATGATCAGGGAACAAAGTGGCCTTCTTACTAAAACGGAGGGTCAAGTAAGCAGCAAGTGTATCACAATGTGCTTATGGGAGTGTATGTACAGCGCCCCAAGACTTCCTTGAGGGCAAAAGAAGGTACAGTACTAGGACAGAGAACAAATAGAGGAATCGGGGAGAACAGCCCACCTGGCTAAGGCTATAATACTTTGTTTGTTTGAACTGCAGGTTTTGGTCAGTTGGGTGGCCAACAGCGTGCCAACAGCTCCCAAGCCCTCTGGTTCCAGAACGTATATTCTGCCTTAGTATTATGCCTTCAAAGACAGTATGGCCACCGAAGTAACCCTAGCCGAGACAGACAGTCAAATGAACAAAGTATTACAGTACACCACTGAAAACAAACCTAAATTTTTTAAAAATGCTTCTCTACGAAATTTCATCCTTCTACAGATATGAAAAAATAATCTGATTTTCGTTCAATTTCGGCATACTGAACTTCCCTTAAAGTTATAAGAAGACACAGAAGACTGGTAGAAAATATATCAATAACACACCGAATCACTGAGGAGGTTAATGACATGCACCAGAGACAACGTCGCTAAGCGAAAGTAAAATCATAGAAAGCTAAGTGCCCATATAATCCAATTCTCATTAAACCAAGGAATTAAAGAATTACGAAATGCTATTATGGCATTATTTTATGACAAGATTCAAGTTACTTAGCCGTTTGAAAAAATAGATGTGAAGAAATATAGCAGCTCCTATTATGTGGAAGTAAGTACGCAATAGTCAGGCCCGTCCTCATGTTGATCAAATTAGTGCACTAAACACCTGAAAATGAAAATTACATAGTATGCGTTAAAACCTATACCGGAGTTATTTTTAACCATCTCTGGAGCGGAGGGCAAATTATTTCGAGCAGTCACATGAGTGATTGCATTTATAGAGTTTCAAAAATAACTTGAGTTTATTTCCCCCTTGGGAGACGAACGTGTCTCCGTCACGTGGTTGGCATAACCTAACCCATATTTCCCCCTTGGGAGACGAACGTGTCTCCGTCACGTGGTTGGCATAACCTAACCCACAGCTTGCCATTAAACATGCATGACGTACACGCATATCACGGGCAATTGGCACACGAAGAGTGGAAAAATGGATAGACAGCTTGAGTAGGAATGAAGGTGCCATTTCACCAACGGAAGACTCAACAATGTGATGCGCTGTCCTCGGGACTCGATCTACTGCATTAGTGACGAACAAACACGGAGGCAGGCGAAGCAAAAAAAAGGAAGAGTAGACCGATGGAAAGGACGAGTAGCTGAGTGTGCGAACTGATGGATATACAGTTGGTGGAAGGATGACAGCATCGCATAGGTCCTCCATTTGTGGAGCTAGAACGCCACCCTCTCCCAATTGGTATGTGTTCACAGGTAACCCTTCGTGGGAACTGTCATTCGTAGGCGTCCATTCGTGTCTCCTGTCTCAAGTGAATGCGCCACGAAGACCAAAACTAACCCTGGTGCTACTGCGTCAGGAATAACCGTCATTCACAAAACACGGCTGTCACAAGGACAAAGCCTGAGGAGTGGGTGGCCACGCATCGCTACTCACTAGTCCACTTTATGCTCTCTCTCAACCACTCTTTGATTGCCACGAGGTAATCATACACCCCACGACTAGCGAAATCTCTTCATCTAAATACGAGTCGTGATTTGCCATAATTGTGGAAAGACCTTTTCAAATTCGCACTTCCGGTGGAGGAGTGGAGGAAAGCATTCCGAATGCCCTACTGAGAGTGGATGCACTTTCTTCTGAGAAAACACTTCCTACTCAAACCACACTTGGGAAGGAAGGGAGCTGAGAAGACTTTCCCATACCAAATAGGAGCTGTCAAAGCGGCTTAAATAAAATTAGCCTGCTTCTATGCCTTCATTCCTCACCACCTTACTCCCATTTCAATGCTTCTCACCCTCCCTCCGTCGATCTCCTCCACAACTCCCTCAATGCAAATGTCTACATTCACTTCCAGCTGTCCATTCACAGAGTCCTGTTGGTTTAAACACAGCACTGATTCATCACCGTCCATTATGCGAAATGCCACATTAAGAGACATGCCAAAGGACCAAATATTCAACCACCTCCTGCCAATACCTCCCTTCCACTACGTTTCCTCGTCATCCCCATCCACTTGAACCTATATTGGAATCCGTTGGAGGTGGATTTCCCAAATGCTGAGATCACCGCTACAAAACGCTACTGATCGCAATAGTTCCACACCAGCTGCTTGTCGGCAGAAGTGAAAGCGAAACCATTCCATTGACTTGTGATAAATCAAGTATCTCGGATTGATGAGTAGAAGAGGACCGCCTTGACGTGTCACTTCGTCATGCAATCATGCGCCGTTTGAAAATCAAGTTGTGGTGTACGCTGTCAGAATTTCTCCCAAGTTCGGATTTAGTAGGTGACGTAAGTGAGTAATGAGGCGCCCCTAAACACGTTCCACGCTGTCGATGTGGCACTTACAATACTTGTGCCTTTTAACCACCCTGCTACGATAGTTCTTCAATCTGAGCGGTCTAAGAAGGATTAGGTGAGGAATGAGTCACTGAATTCAAAGACCAGCTTCTCATTGTAAATGACCATTCCACACCGCTAACGGAGGAGTAGGAAGTAAGAGAGAAGCAAATTGCTGCATCTCTACATTTGGCGAGGTTCTGTCAACACCCTGGTCGACCAAACCAGTCAAGTGAACTGCTTAAATCCATGCCATTCATACAAAGCTTTTATGACCCACCAATGTGAGGACAGTGAGCGTGGACGTGGGTTTATCGTCACCACCTCTTCCTCACAACACTTCTCCCTCACCCATAACAATGTTGTCCGTGCTTCAAAAGCTCCTCAAGTACCTGGATCAAAAGTTAGCCCACAGCTTTTAAACTCAAAGGGGAACTGCTCGGCATAAACGAAATGTTGGGTGTGGACAGTCTTCATGCAGCATAGGGAAAATTCCTACGTCTTAACCACATACAGGAATGTCAATGGCAATGCACCCCTTTTCCACAATGAGTGCATTTCATGTGGCTGCCACTGTTCACAGGAGTAGATGTCTATGTCGTAGAACATTAATTCACAGTGAGTTTGCATCTCCACAATTCTGCATTCACTCTTTGCATTTGCTTCCTAACCCATTTCATGACTGTTGAGTCACCTAGGCGACTGCGAATGCGGAGGCGGTACTACAAAACACGTCTCCTCACAAAGGCATGGAGACAACTCCCATTCGGACACTTCTGCTCCATCTATCTGGCGTCATTGGCGTCATTGGCGTCATTGGCGTCATTTAAACTACTGGATGTTTTCTTTGCAGTTAACGAGATTGCATGATTGCCCGATTCGGGCGAAGCTTCTATCACCCCTACTTTGTGGGCCACCACACGTTCAACCCTCCATTGTCCATGTGCTCTTCTCCATCTCGTCTTCACTCATCCACTGCAAAATTGAATTCATTTCGACCAGGTGTGTG
>MIEF01007364.1:0-32454 GCA_001870725.1 Taenia solium | reverse complement strand
AGAAGGGTGCTCGATTTTGCAGCTCGGGAGGACAGTATATTAATGAGGATGCTGCCACCCATTTTATGGTCGATTTTTTTACTCAATTGTGAAATTTGGAAAGAATTTCCTCTCATTAATCATCACGTCCCATTTTTGGAATGCAAATTGTCAATGAACTCAGTTCTACGAATGGACTTTTACTCTTTGCCATTAATTCACCAATGAGTCTTTATATCATACACCTCTACTTTAAAAATACATTTAACGAGGTAATGAAGCCAACTGTGACACTTCCACAATGCAACCAAGCGAAAAAAAGCCAAACTATCTTCACACTGGGTGACGACGAATTCGAAGGTTTGAAGGACTTGACGGTGCACCAGGTTCACATTGTGCTAGACATGTCTCTTTTCCACCCATTCCTTATTCCACTTCCATTATTCGCCCTTTCGGCGGTGACAGTGGTAATTGACAACTTTTGCCATTTACTGAATAGAAGCTCAAGTGATCGTTTCCATGGCGAAACAGAGATTTTGGTGCAAATTTTGTTGACACGAGCTCAAATATAACCTTTTTTGAGTCAATTTGAATGGGTATGTTTCCAGAGTACATTCAGCCTTTTCTGAGTCCTCATGCCCACTTTAATGGGTTACTGTCACCATCCATCCACCCTGAGAAAGGCAACGAACTCTTAGAATGTGACAGTTGAACCATTGTTCTTTCTATGATGGGTGCCTTTCCCACAGTATCCTGATAAGCTTTGTCAGCCTGTTGGGTGCCTGAGTTCTTGACAGTTGGGTGGAATCCCTCCACCTATCACTTTCCAACCTTGCGTCAACTCTAACAACTAACGAGTTGTTCGGGTATGCCGACCTCCTCAACGAGTATTTTCCTAAAGCCGGGTAACTATGGGCTGGCGATTGAATTTTCATTTTTAAAGAGAGTACGAGACCATTTCTGATGGAATCACCTCAAAGGAGCGGCGTGAATGCTCCCTTAAGTGTGCTGGAATTAAAAGCGTAGGTATTTGTATTTTAGGAGAAAAGTTTGTTTAGCCCCTTTAAATTAATAGAATGAAAACAGCATTGTTGTTTCGGCTGTGACAGATAATTAAGTGTGCGCGAAAAGGCATGACTTTGTGGGAATTTTTTTGTTACCATTATGGCGCAAAATGTGCTGTTTTGAAACATTCTTTGGTCAGAGGTAGGAAATTTTTTAAATAATTCACCCTCGCGAGCAGGGTTAGCAAAGCCTTTCAGTGCTTTCAGTTCTTTCTCAAGCTTAGTTTTCCATGTTTGGTAAAGCACCGATCACATTGACGGCTATAAGATGCTTCCAAGTTCGCTTCAAGCATCTGTCATGGAGCAAAACTAGTCCCCACGGCACGTTTATTTCACCCAGCATAGCTTGGAAATCCTCTCCAATCAAGAAATATCATTCATCAATTAATCATTTTAGGGCACATGATAGTCCAGATCGTGGCTAGGGTCGGCTGGCACACGTAAGATCACACATCGTTAGAAGAGTCGGGGTGTCACGTATATGTGACATCTGTAGACAGCGCGTTAGGACTTCGTCGTCGATTCCATTCATCATTTTCCCATGCTTCCAGCCTTAACAGGGCCAAATCTTCAAACCTTCTAATCAGTGGTGTGGAACTATTCGCGCATAATTTTAGTGAGTTTGCAGAAGCGTGCGATTTTCCCACCAAAATAGAAATGCTACATAGAAATGTAACGCAACATTCTCAAATTCCGCTTCAACGCTATCAATCTATATTTAGATGGACAAATTTGGCTCGTTTGAGAGTTTCGCAAGGTGCACAGTAGGAGTGTTTTCTAAGGAAAAAAGATGCACAAATCGGTAACTCCCGATGGCCCAACCGATAAAAGCGGTTGGTCGGTAATTCCGCCTAAATTTACTTCTTTTAGAACCGATGATGTCTAGTTATTTCAAATTTAGCAAGCCTACCCCTTAGGCTAACTCATTCTTTATGAGCATGGAATCAGTCCCAAGAGTAGAGTTCATCGGTCCGACGAAAAATTGCATTCTCTTTCCGCTCGGATAAGCTTTTACTTAAAACGCTTAAGCTCTATTTCAGATAATCTTATTTGCTCTAGGGCAGGCTTCAATGAGGGACTTGCAGATAGTTATCGGATTGGACAGACGCTTCAAAAAGATATTTACAACCTTGAACTTTACCAACCAATCCTATTAACAGATTGGCCTTCACTTTTCATCGAGTCCATTCCAAGCATTTTGTCAACAATTATAGGAAAATTAGAAAATGGTAGAGCACTTTCTTAACCGGAATGCCTTAATTGCGATTTGCTCTCAGAACTGGCCAATAGGAACACTAACTTTTACATACTAGCCAATCACATCGTCGCCTGTGTCTTAATAGGATCGCTACTTTGCATTTATTATTCAACATTCTACCAATGGTAGAGCGGACCTGGGCATACAAACCAATCACATCGCCAACCCATGAGTGATAGACAGATTTATGAAAATGAAATTATCCTAAGCAAGCATTATTTTAATCTCAAATTTTCCACTTTTTTTTCTAAAAAGAAATTTGAATCAAACTTACTTTAAATTGCAGAAATGGTGCATTGGTTCGACTAGCGTAGATGAGCTGATCGGAGAAGAGGAAGAACATGCGCTGTTGGTAGCCCTTCTTGGACAGCTTTTGGAGAAGGCCCTCACGAATAAATTGACGTGAACGAGAGGCAAGCCAACCAGTTGGCTTTTCTCTTCCCGAGCCTGAGCTCGTCACAGTCGTCGCCTCACTCGTCGTCTGCACACCCACGAGATCACGTTCCACCTCAAGGGATTTGTAGAGGTTCTCGCAGCGCTTGTAACTGTCCCATTGGGATTGTATGGTGTCCAGAAGGCGTGCATGAGCAACTAAGGTAGAAAATGAAGTACCAATCAGTGTCCAAGTAAAATTGGCTCTTTTAAATTTATGCGCTTAGGGTAAGGTGAGATGCTACCGTAGTGTTACTGCACTCGATAGCAAGTGACAAGTGCATCGCCCATGTCGTGAGTCAGTCCGAACACCGTTAATTAAGATGAGTAGCAGCAGAATCAGTGAGCGTGAACGTAAAACTAGGTGTTCTGAGAAAAAAACACCTTTAAAAATAGATTTCTGGGTAGAATAAGGTGGAGAGAAGACAACAAACTCAGTGTAGTACGGTGATGTGACCTCCATCCGCTTAACCGTAAGACGACTGGATGCTTCTAACAGCCAGCCATCCGCTGTTACTAGAGTGGAACGAATAAGTACGATGGTTTTCCGATTAATGGAGGGTTTCAACAATGAAGACTTGGACTTTCCGAAACCTTATCATTATATATGACGGAACTTGTGCACATGACTCAACTCCAGGGAGAAAGCCATCATTAAAACGATAGAGGCATGCAGATCCATCACAATTTAAGCACTCATAACTGCGTGAAGCAGACCATCGCCTTACCGCCCGATTTATCCGCCTTGAAGCTGCGTCCTAGACACCAGTTGAATCTTAAAATGAGCTGTGAGCATATATAAGAGAACCGCGTCTACTGCTAATACTTTCCACCTTTCCTGATTCCAATTCTCCCACTTAGACCTCAACATTTCTTGTACTAAGTAGACTTTAGGAAAGCGTGTCAAGCAGTCCATCGGCATCTGGCATAGAGGTTGGCCATACAAGGTGAGGACACTGCGCTTTTTGACATCACTTTTATGGTTAGATTAAATATGCTGAAATCACAAATTCATAGATGGATCGGCAACAAAATTAATTGACACAGGGCTTAATCAATGCTATTTAAAAACAGCACATGCCATCTTCTTTCAGACATTCCCGCTGACTTTTAGCCAAGAAATTTGTGAATATTAACCAGAGGAAGGTGTGTACATAAGAGGAGGGAGTTGGGTTCTCAGTATGGAGTAAGGGTCTCTTCGCTATCGTGAAAGAATTAACAATTTTCGAACCTCACTTATGTTAACGGTAGCATGATCGGCCACAAGTAATACATAAAATCACAAACAAATGTGCTGACAATATTAAAATGACAGTTATTGCCAGTTAAAAGGAAAACACTCTCCCAAATAAGGTCACTTCAAGGAAAAGTAGAGGTGTCAGCAACCTCACGACCTCACATGTCAACTGTCCCATATGCACTACAGAAAGCGATCACCAAAGCTGTCGCAATTACCAACTTATTTTCCCCCAAAATTTGGTCAATTTTCAAAAAATACTGGGAAGAGGTCTAATTTGCTTAACAGTAGCTGCCGCCGAATTTTAGGCAAACAAACCACCAACCTCTGCAATCTTGCATATCCGGATTCGACTCATTGTAATGCCGCATGAGACGCTCCAGCACAGATCTATATTGGAGTAGACGATGCATCGGCTTCAGCAGAAAAGCATAGAATGGGAGGTAGCAAGACTTCTGGGCCTCGTAGGCTTGCATTTTTGAGTGGAATGAGGCACGACTTCGAACCAGCCGCTCCAAATCGATGATTAGGCATTCGGTTTCACGCAAATACGATCGGTAGAGCTGTAAATGGATAAGTAATGCTGTGATTAACCAGCGGAATTCAGGGTCGCATCGTCATTGACTACTATCTATTAGAGATTCGTCTCAGTGTAAGCCAGTTGACAATTCAATGAACCAATAAGCTATCTCTAAATTTAGAAAATTTTACCCTGCAGAAAGTTCTATGTCTAAGATGCTTCAATACGTAAAACATCTCGGACGATACGTGATTAGTCAGTGGAATTCAAGGTAATCAGCTGGACAGATTATTGCTTCAATTTCCAAGAAGCAAGAGCGATCATAGAGCGAAGAGGTATTTGGATGCATTCGGACAATGGCATTGTCTTCCGTTAATTGATGACACTGAACTAGACATAATGGCAAAGTGGAGAGGACTTAGACTTATCTGATCAAAAGGAAGAAGTTGAAACGACGCTATCTTGTGAACTCTTCTGCCTCCGTATAATAATGTAGTAGAACCTGACCTTTAAATAAATTATCAATTGTAAAAGATGGGTGATTTTCAGAACCAAAATTCATTGGTGAATAAAGTCGAAAAGCCGTCTTCGAAGAAAGTGACTTCCTTTTAAAGATAAAGCGACAGAAAAGTCTACAGAACGAGTACGCAAGTGCCAAAGGGATACATGAGATGGCAAAAAAATTGAAGGAACCATAGAGTCGAGCTTCTAAAAATCCAGACTAAAGGAAAGGGAGAAAGGTTTGTCTTGAAGATAAGTTTTTAAATGAGGACGCATTGATAGGAAAAGTTGTCTCTTGGTTATTTTTCCGACTGCATTTATGACAGTGTCCTGAAAGCGTCAAAATAACATTTCACTCGAAAAGGCCAAAAATTGGAAATTCGTTACAAGTCTGAATAGCCTTCCGATTTTGGTGGGAAAATTGCACCCTCTCGTGCGCCCATTAGAGTTTTATGCAAAAGATTCAACACCATCAATTGGGAGGTTTGGAAACGAGACCGAGTTGGAGATTGGGAATATGGGAAGCAGTAAATGCAAAATATATTAAAATACTAAGGCCTTCTCCTTTGGTTTCACATATAAGTCACGCCCAGGCAGTTCCTGATTGCGGCCGATGTGACACTTGTTTGCGTATCAGCTTGCAGTCGCCGTGAGTTCGTCTAAGTCGTGAGTCCCAAGGACGTCTATTAACCTTGGAACGATGGAAGGGGATGTAGAGAATATCACAGGACAGGGGAGAGCAACCACGTGCATTCGAGCTGTGTGTGTAGAACTTGAATGAGGACGATAAAAACAGCACCGTGGGGATCGCTTTTACTCCGTAGCAGATGTTGGAAGTGATCTTGAAGGCAGCATGGTACAGGTAAAATGATGTTTAATTTACCAAACATAGGAGAACGATTTGCAAACATGCCAGCTAAGTAAATCTGGAACGCTTAAAGGAGGGCCCGTTACCAATACCAATTTAGTTGTGTTCCGAATCGGAGTAACTGACATATGTGATCTTCCTAAACCAAGAATGTTTACTTAAAAGGTTTTGATCACAACAAATTTGAGGTGCTAAATTAAACTACCATCGCTTAAAAATGTGTTCGACATTTTAATAAATGGCAAAAATGTTGGTTTTTAACGTTTTTTCCATTTTGAACTGAATATATCAATCAGAAAGGAGTGTAAACATACATCGTAATGTGATCAGCTAGTGAACTGGCGGTCTCTTTTCTATTGGTTGATTTATAAGAACGAATTATTTAATTGGGCCTTTAATACTATTGGTCAAAACTACTGACCAATCATTAGTCGATTGCTTAGATTCATTTAATGAGAAATTCCACTTTGGAAAGTGAGATGTAATAACATTTGAAGAAACAAAAAGTGCGACTAATGCTAATTTCTTTCGATCACATAAATTTACTTATTTTTAACAGCTGGAATTTTATGCATTAATAGTGGAAAATTGGTCCAATACAAAATTTTACAATTTATTTTAACAGATTTAAATCTGCCGAAATCCGATATAGGGTGACCGAATAGGCCTATGAGATTTGCACTAGGCCTTGTTATTATTTGCAGGGGACTGAAAATTCTGTGACTGTTAATGAGTATGGTAGGAGGCGAACAAAGGAAGATGTCAATCTGTCATTGGTATAGCAGCTATTGTTGTGAATTTTTACCATTTTCCTCTCCCTTGGAGCATCCTTATCATAACGTGATGTCGAATGCAATGCAGATGCTTTGAACTGGTCTGCAACTTGGTTTCTCGGCTATTGCTGCTTCTCTTTGAATTCCGTGAGTATATTCTGGGGATTTTGTGGTATATTTTGCTAGCACCAGTTTTTTATTGATTTCTGAAGGATCTATGATGATAAATGACTTTGTATTTCAAGATTCATTGATAAAATGGGCTGTACTTATTCGGGGGGTACCCCGCCATCCACGCAAGTCTGGGCTCACTTTGCCTGTTTGTCTGACTCGATGTGGTGAGCTGTCAGCAGTGTTTTTCACAATGGATTTCTCGTTTCGAGCCAAAGGACATTTACTCCCAAGATCTCTTTACCCAGTGGAACTGGGCAGGAGAAGATACTGTTTTTGTAAGTCATGACATGGCAGAACATAGAGTGTTAAGACTTTAGTCTGCATTCAGCAGAACTCGGCCGTAGGAGAATGTAGACGACAGAGAGTAATATTTTGACCTCATCCTCACTCTCCACATTCTTCAAAATCTATTCCCGCGAATAAGATGGTAAGCCCTCTCTAAAACCTGACTATTTCGGAGCTGACTTCCGTCTCGATAGGAAATGTAAAAAATATTTTGAAGACATTTTATTGCCGAAAACTCCCAATGGAATGACTTGGTTTCATGACATAGCAGTGAAGTTGTTTCGACACCCATCGGACCACATTTATTTTGACACTATACTAGGACAAAGAGATAAAGCACTAGGTCACTACTTTCACCATTATTTCTAGGCATTCGAGGGGCCAGCCCCCCAGTCTCTAACTCAAATGGCTTATGACCATAGTAATGGCCGGAGGGATGTGGTGGTGAAAGGAATGTTTGAATAACTATCTTTATTCTACTTGCCGTTTGGTCCACCAAGATAGTATGAATAAACATGCATCCGCCACGTATGATAGAAATTATTGACAACCAGATTTGAGTCAAAATGAAATAATTATACGAATTTCACACACCGTTCCGTTTATTTGCAGAGTAAATGATCTGATTTTTGAAAGAAGTAGAGGCTGTTGTACAATTCCCAAAGAAGTGTGTTCAAAAAAGGCACGAAATTTTGAAAAAGGTTTAAGTAAAGGCTTCGATGTAAAGCTTGTTTCTATCTCACAGTTGGTAGCAATCCACAAAAAGGTTTGTGAAAGCTGAAGCAAACAAACGGCAGATGAACCCAGTCTGAATGATCAACCATTTAGAGATACTGGAAGCAAGGGATTTTTACCATAAGGGACAAGTAGGACAAAACCCACCTGCAGCATTTTCAGATTCGTGACGAAAAGATCGCCAATACGGACCGGCGTTGTTGGTGAATCCGCATCGACATCGGCACTGGTGGCAGAAGCAGAGGCGGAGGATGCGGAGCCTGAGGCAGAAGTGACTGCCGAAGCAGCGGAGGAAAGACGGTGTGAGCTCCGTGAGGTGCTTTCAAGGCGTGTGGACCAAGCAGCAAAGCGGGATTCAAGTTCGTTTAGGAAATCAATTGCTTGAGCGCGTAGTGGGTCAAGGAGGGTAAAGAGTTTAGAGAAGACGGACTCCACGGCGGCGCAGTCTTTCGATTCTTCAGTGAATGCCTCACGGAAACCCTGCATGGCAGAAACCAGTGGATCAGTAGATGATTCACTGCCAAAGAGCGTACTTGTTGCTAAAGAGATTTGATTAGCAACTCGTACGTATTGATAAAATTTACGAACTAAATACTTGGCGAGGTAGTGTCTACGTTACCAAGTTAACTAATGTAACTTCGATAAAATTCGACCAAACTTACCTAATTTAAAAAAATCCCATGATCAATGATTGCGCAAAAAGATAAAACCAACTGGAAATCAACTTGAGTGCACGTGATGCTGTGATTGGTTAGTGCTCAAAATTTCCCTCTGCCATTGGTCCGTTTAAAAGGCGAATCACAAACGTCAGGTTAGATCAATCTCAAGCCAAAACTAATGAGGCTTGTTTTAAATTTTTAAGAAGGAATTTTAAGAAGAAATCCCATAAATTTGACTCCAACTAGGCACGCTGAGCGATTTGAGCAGTAGATGAGAATGAGTGAATGAATGGCTCATTAGGTGGGGAATTGTTAGTCCCATTAATAATTAATTTCAGATAATTACCAAAAAAAACAACTAGTTAAAATATAAAAAAGCGAAAAAAAGTTTAGCGTACAACTTGCACTCAAAAAAATGCAATTCCTTGGGAATAAGACCCATGCGATTTGGCTGATAAACTCCAGCCTGGCATGCTAATGGTCAAAAGGGTGGTACAATGAAAAATGTGATTGGTTGGAGCAAAACATAAGAAAAAAGAGAAAGCAAAAAGCTGCGATCCTAATCAATGGCTTTTTAAGACAGAAAGACGCCTACTTATGAAAATAACATCGCCATACGGGGATGAGGGGATTAGCTAGAAGAAATGCAGAAGACGAATTCGAACGACGCACTTCCCGATAATCCCAACAATTGCGAATGGCGAAAAGACAAAAAAAATTCTGCCTTTTCACGCTCAGTTAGATGCGTAGCAGAGCCAAAACAATAATGCTGCCAACATTCCATTATTTTAAGGCATGGAACGAACTTTGCCTTTGCCAAACGATTACTCCTTTGCATTTTAAATTTCATTAATCTCAGAGGTGACATTTGAGGACGCCGCTCTGGTGCGGTTCAATCATAAACGACCTTGAATTAAAAAAGGACAGAAAATGCAATTATTTGTTAACAATCACCCCAAATTTGACAAAACACCAGTCGAGAGTGCCAGTTTGTCAAAAGAGTTAACCCGAGGTTAGGAAGGGCTGAACAGACTGATCTGTCTAGCCACCTGACAGGTAAGCAAATCTGAAGGAGATAGTGCGAGAACGGCACCCCTCATAGAGAGAACAGTGGTCCAACAATCGTTTTTCGAAGTATTGTAGAAATTTTTAAAGCGACGGTGACTATAGAGGAGTACTGATTGCAAAACACGTCACATTTTATTTGATTGACTACCCTTGAAACTTCCTCATATAGCGATGGTGGAGCCTAACATGCTGATGGAATCACAAAGACTCAAGGAACTCTGAATGCAATTGGGAAGTACATTAGCCCAACCTGTTCCAAAGGGAGTTCTATGTGGCTCTGTTTCATAAAAATTTGCACCAAAATCTCTTTTTTTTGCCATGGAAATGATCCCATAAACTCCCATTCATTGGTTAGCAAAAGTTGTCAACTACCACTGTCACCGTTGAATGGCGAATAACGAAAGTGAAATTGGGAATGGGTGAGAATGAGGCATGCCTGACACATTATGAACCAGGTACACCGTCGATCCCTTCGAACCCTCGACGTCGTTGCTATCCAGTCCAAAGATGATTTGCCTTCTTCTTGTGGATGTGCCACAATTGACTTCATATGTGCCATCGTCTACCTGGAGACTGGCTAGAAGGCAGGGCACTATTCGTTGGAAGCATGATAAAATTGCAAAAGTGTGATAGACAGACTCAGTTTAATTGGTGAGGAAGAGTTAAAGTTGATTCAGTACTTTGCATTCCGAAGGAAGCGACTCTTTCCTGCTTCCACATCTGGATGAACAAGGTGGCGACAAACTGGGTGGCGGCATCCTCGTTAATGCATTGCCATCGAGGTCTGTAAAATGGACCTTCCCTACTTGAAATTAAAGTGAAGAGGAAATACTTCACTGGATTGTGTCGGCACTGCTTCGCTCAGGTAGGTTCAAGTGGTGTGGGGGCAATCAAAAAACCGCACTTATCAACTTCGGCGTTGGTAACTAACGTAATTTTCAACTGCGAAAGGTGATGGATCCATGGAAGAGAGCCCGATTTGGTAGGAATATGTATCCTCGCGAGGGAATTAACAAATTTAGGCGAACGAATTGAGAGGGGACGTTTCGTCTACCAACCGTGAGGATTTGTAAGTACACACTCCTGTCTATCCTCCCCGTATCACTCGGTCGATAGGGGAAGGTGAATCATGGCAAGTTGACAGCTCTCCTCACTTGGTCAAGGTGGTTGATTTGGTGGATGTGTTAACAGTCGCCTGTTTAAAGATGTTCATGTTTACTGACTTAGGTGAAAGTTCACTCTGCCCACCTCATTCCGGTGGGCGAATCAACCTTAGTACAGACGAATTTTGAGTGGAGAAGAACTGTGATGACAGTCGATTCAGATTACATATTTAACTGTCTTAAAGCTCATCAACCGTGTCGGCTTCGTTTCATTCATCTCTTCAGACTCTTCCTCATGCTGGTTGCAAATGATGCAGTGCTGTTGGTTGAAGTAGCTACCCAGTTCGCGAGGCCCACATAGGGACGGATTGAACCCTAGCTGGGAAGCCGTTACAGCTACCTAGAGCTCAATTGAAATCACCAGCGAGAGTTTTACCACCGGAGGTTGTCGTTCAGGTCATCAGCCAACCCACAGCATCCACAATGGGTCCCTTAAAGTTCAAGATGATCATCGCAAAATCGCAAGACCTCAAGCATGCAAATTTGGAAAAATGCCGGGTTAGGGTAATGACAACTGTGAACCTTCACAGAGCGCTCCAAAGTATCATTTAGTGTGCAGGCTAAGCATTGTAAAATATCGAAGCGATCCGGGATCGAGTACCTACCTACCACCCCCTTTAATTCCATCGCTTTTTACCTTAATCGACAAAATTTTTAATTTTGAATCCGATGAGATGAATTTGGTGACCTAACGATCGACTCGGACGGGCCCGATTGATTGAATCAGGGGAACACCGTTAGCACTGCAAGAGACTGAGTCGACGGGATGTTTGGACTAAGATTATACTACTTCGATGAGGAATAATGGTAGAAGATGTGGGGAGAGATAAGTTGGCTTGACTAAGTGTGACTATTTTGATGGAGATTTTGGCCCTCAAAACTGCGCACTTTTTAGTCTAAAAGTTGCCCTTTTAAATCAACCGAGCAGGAGTCGTCGATACGCAGCAGTTTAATTCTTGCGCAAAATCACTAGAATGAGTTATTTATTTTCACAATAAGGCGAAAAATTGATAATACTCTTGCTTGACTCCAGGAGGATTTTAATAGCACATGAAATTTGACCAGTAGCGAAATGAACAAAGCCTTAGAGACAAGGAGGCAACGAAGGAGAAAGACAGGAAGGATTAAATTCGGAATGGAGTCGGAGTCTTCCAACAGCAAAAGGGGAAAGAAAAAAAGTTGTTGAAATCCCCACCACAAAAGTTGTACATGCATTTCACGGACCCCCATCAAGTGATCAGCCTAACTAACCTCCCTTTCTAATTTCGAGGCTACCTTATTTGACAACAGGGGAGAAAAGCTAACTGTCAGACCGTATATTTTAAATAACTTCTCTCAAAGAGTTCATTTAGCACGCGGACCAGAATGGATGCTCAAACCAAACTGAGACTTGTGTGGGCAGTTACCACAACGCCACAGATGTTGGCCCCAAGCCCCACTAACCTACCTCAATCTAGACACCTCTAATTAGGACTAGGGGTTAACGCTCGCATTGCGTGCGTGTACGCATGCGTTTGACAGCGTGTGGCAATGAATCCAACACCGAAGTACATCTCCAACCCGCAGACATCCAGCATTAAATACACCACAGTGTGACAATGGTACATCCAGACGTCCGTCATTAAGACATGTAAGAGAACTAGGGCATCTTCAACCGCCATCTCTGAATTCAATGCCTCAACACTTCTTCTTTAGACGGTTAGACGACTAAGCATCCTCCGCGCTCACCACAGTTTACCCTCAGATATGCACCTTTAATGCCTAAATAAAATTTAAAACTTTTGCAGCCATTTCCACCACAAGGCGATAGAACAACCGACTTGTCAGATGGGAAAAAACTCTCTACCTTCTCCTCCTACTCCTCATCTTCCTCCTCATCGCGTATTCACTGTTTCTAAGGGAAACCTATTTTTACCCCATAAAATCAGATTTGATTAATAGAGTTGGAAAAGTTTTGAAGATATAAGAGATACTATGATTTTATTCCGGGCAAATGAACGAAACCGCTTCATAGACGAGGGAGGAAAAGGAGAAAAAAAGAGTCTTCCAGGAAACAATAAAAAAGTTATACAGAGCCAAGACAAAAAAAACTTTTGGGATATTGCAACACCTAACGATTTAAAATATACTTGACATATATCCGTAAGACCAAGCTCAGCAAAAGTAACAAATGAGTCACATATACGTGACGTTGGTGGTGAACCCGCTAAGTGGGACAAAACCAAAAATAAAACCACCAGTTACTCAAAAACTTAAAAAAGACTGGTCATATTGCAAAATTTTAACTTCATACCTCACAAACAACATCCAAATCCTTCTTGTATGTCCGTTCTGTCATTGTCAGCTCTCGCAGCAGATGATAGGCGACACTGGCTGGAGCTCTTGGCTAAAAAGAATAAAAGAGAAATAGGCGAATCCTGCTTTAAAAAAAGTAATAAGAACAAGTTGCAGTAAATTAGTGGTTATTTAGATGCGCAGTGAGTGGCCGCGGATTCAACCACCACCTTGATGATGAACCATTCTTCCACGCTGGGATTCCTTATCAGACATCTTTAGAAATGACATGGAACACTGCAAAAGAACTGCTAAAATGTACTGACCAGATTCCTGGAACTACCCGACATCGACCCCCGTCGAGATGAGCGCAAAGATCGATCATCACGACGAGATTTCGAGGAGAGTGAGACGAGGCTGCGAGAAGATGCGGAAGAGGTAGCGGCAGCAACACTACCGGTAGCAGAGGAATTCGTAGAACTACGATTAGCTGCTAGTGCCGTGGCCATATCATCCTGGGTGATGGTGGACGCCTCTGCGCATCGATCGCGCTTCACCAAGGGACGGTGGAGACTGGCGCTGCGAGAAGCAAATTGACGGTGGGAGAGGGAACGACTTTCCAGCTCCTCCCCATCTTCATCGAGATCCTGGAACCCGGAAAGGAATAGACTGGTCCTTCTTATTTTTCTTTCGGTTGATATACGCTAAGTTTAGATCTCACAACCTCTTTAAAGTAGGTGAGGTGGTGGCGCAGAGGGCTGCTACTGGCCCTCTTATAAACTTGATTTGCGGGGGGCTAACCTATAAATGGATCGGATAGTAAATACTGAAAAAAAGACATCTGTTGTAGGCGACTAGATTCGTGGTGATTCACATTAACAGAAGAGTCAAGGTAACTGCATCATAAAAGAAGTTGTTTACAGTTTCCTACGATAGTAATGAACAATAGGTGATGTATGAAGACTTATTACTTTTTTACGGTGTAAGGACCTAACAATAACTTATGGGGATAACTGAACAGCGGTTAATTGACAGTAAGAGACAAAAGAGAGAAATAGAGACAGCGGGTTAAGACGTCAGGTGACCAAAAAATCTCGGGGTTAATTCTCACATGATTCACCACAGTAACTTGGGGGGTCTCGTCAAATCTTCGTGAGAATGTCACCATAAAGCGTGAACGAGCAGGTATTACATCAGTCGGTCACAAACGTCGTAAAATAGGTATCTTCAAAGGGCACTCTCCCATAAAATAACCAGCCGAGCCCATCTGGTTGGCTTACATGGCTTTGTTGATGGGTTGGTTCACATACGGTGATTGAGTTTTTGGACTACACCACCTAAATGCTTTGTCAATAAGTGATGTGGTGAAGGAACGGATTAGATGCATAGAATTTGGAATTCGTCATTTTCCCAAACACCGTTTATGAATGGAATACTACGACTGAAA
Source organism: Taenia solium (assembly GCA_001870725.1). Taxonomy (NCBI): domain Eukaryota; kingdom Metazoa; phylum Platyhelminthes; class Cestoda; order Cyclophyllidea; family Taeniidae; genus Taenia; species Taenia solium. Next base: position 18,017 of record MIEF01007364.1, on the reverse strand, counting down.
ATTATGATTAGCAAAACTACTTACTAATTTGTCAGTAGCGTAAGGCCCGAACCTGAGGTAGGGTTTGTTCTTCGGGAAATAATCATCACGACATATCGCCTTATCACTCGACCAGAAATAGCATGTTTTACCCTTACTCATTAGATTATAGTGTATTCTTGCCCCTACTTATACGGCTTGTAAGTAGCATTCCAGCACCTACCTCATCCGTATGCAGCAAACTCTGACAGCTCGATCTCACACTCCGTGCTGCTAAACTGAGACACGAGGCTTGCATTGGTCGGCGTGTTGCAAAGTCTCCCTCTACTGGTATGACATTAAATGGGAAGGGATGGGCAGGATCAGGATCTTCCATTTCCATTGGTGGAGGTGGAGGTGGCGGAGGCAATTCCTCATCCTCCTCCAAGCCCGCTGCCGAGGCATCAAAGGAGGGCCTTGAAAGAGAGGCCGATTTGGAGGTGATGCCGGAATCCAAAGTGCTGGAAGAGAGCTGTCGGTCACGTGGTTGCACACTATCTCTCCTCTAGGAAGAAAGTGTAAGTACAGGTTTGTAGGCTGTAGTACCATCAAGGAAGCAAGACTTCCTATTTAGCGCATTACGGAAGCTGTAAAGGTCAAAGACGCACCTCAGGAGCTGGTGGAGGAGGTCCGTGTGGACGAGACCGAAGAAGTTGTGGAAGACTGCTGGTAGTGTTAGAACCACCGGGGATGGGAGCGGTGTTGACAATGTCTTGTGGAACGATGCCAATAGGTCCACCAATCACAGCGGTTGCTGCAGCTGTGGAACTACCGCAAGGACCACCAATAGGAGAAGTGGCAACAGTGGGAGCTTGCGAGGCCGGGGCTGAGCTAAATCCACTACCCATCATGTTTAAGGGCCGTGGGACTGCAACCAACTGGCTGTCGGAGATGAGCTAGAATTGCACAATGGCAGAAAGCATATCAACGTGCCACAATGAAGGATAAGGAAGGTACTTCAGGAGTAAATTAGGTGATACAATCCAGAGGAGGAGAAAAAGGCTTTCAAGACGATTCTCACCCTCCCAGTAGCACTGTCAACGTAGACGACCCTTCCAGATGCAGGTCTATGAGCTGATGGAATCACCGTACACGCCGTTGAAAGTCCCGACTGTGAAGTGGTGAGAAAATTCGGTGAAAGTACTCGTGCAGTTGGCAAATGACCCAACGTCTGCGAGCAGACGTTCCCACCGTCCTGAAGATTTCCATTACGTGGAGCCTGTGTAGTCATGACGAGGGATGTTTGCAGCGTTGAATAAGTCGGCTCTGTAAGGGAAATGAATGTCAGCAGTGGTAGCAGTTCCAGCAAAGTTGAAAATGACTGCCATTTTTGGCTTGCTTTAAGTAGAGGAAGAAAAAGGGCTGCCAAGGGTTATGCTTGGGACGCAAATCTAATTACTTCTGAGGTAGGGGATAAAGAGGAATGAATGAGAGGGAAAAAAGGATTTTGTCGCCATAAAAGGATGGCTAAAGGACGGAAAAAAACCAAGTGAATTTGCTTGGAGAGATGAAGCGACTACCGAGGCATCAGAAATGAGGAAGCAGATACAATAAGATCAGAGGAAGTACCCTTTGATTGCAACGAATGTCGATAGGAGAGGAGAATGAGCTACTGGGACTAGATTCGTTCCGTCGACATGCATCCTCTGCGTAGTAAAACGCATTGTTACCTCTCTTACATTCCGTGGAAACATTCTCCAAGAGTGGATCTTTCTAGTGCCATAAGTCCAGAGAGTTGCGCATGTTCCCTTAACTACAACTGCGACCCTCGAACTGACTAACAGCGAGTTAGGAGAAGATTCAACGTTTTATAAGGCCCTGCACGGAAGCCGACCTCCAGAAAACTGAAGAACACTCTCAACGGGTTCGCCTGATTGGTCCATTTGTACTACTGATCACTAAATGGTTGGGGTTATTTAAAATGATAAGAAAATGTGAGAAGAGTGACCATTCAAAGGGTCATCAGCCGTATTCCTTCCAGTGTTAAAGATCCCGTGCTGTGGTCTTTGTCTTTTTTGGTTGTGTGAGGTAGGGATTTTAAAAATGGTCGTGCTTATTCGCTCAAGCGGGTAGGCCATAGCAAAACAACCTCCCAAATTCGAAAAAAAGCAAAAGTGCTTTTTTGAATAGTAGGGGATTACAGCACGCCAGTTAGCTTGGGTTCTTACGCACTCAAAGAGGACCTTAAGAGGAAGTTTTTCGTAGTTACCAGAGTTGGAGTTAAATGAGACGATTTGAGACATTTTAATAAGCTTAAGTAGTAATTTTGTGGAAAGACTAAGCGCATAGAAAGGGAGATTTTTAGGTATTCGCATCATTTATTGTCTCAGAAAGGCGCAAGCTGACTGCGAATCAAAAAAAAAATGAAACGGAAACTCAGGCTCAAGACACGTCCCCACTCCAATCTCACATTGTCTAACTGTTACCCTTCGTAGGGTGACAAACTCCTAGGGGAAATGAAATCAAGGAAGCATTGAGGATGCGGATGAAGAGTGAGGGCTGAGCAGCATCTTTCTTCCCTCCTTTCTTTCACCTCCTCCATCATAAAGCTCTCATTCTACCACAGTATGAGGTCTTGTCGTGTCATGTCATGCCTTGTAAAAACAGCACCTTCTCTCGACTGATCCAACAGGAAGGGGGAAAAGAAGCAATTCTTTTACACCTACAAGTTCCACCAAGAAAGGAGGATCTCCAGAGTGATCATCGCTTGGTCTTCAGCTGGAAATAAAAAATGTGGAAAACTCTGCCTGCGGTTCGTCACATATATGCAGACAGACAGGCAAAGCACACAATCAACGAACCCTGAAGTCCAAAAAACAATTCCTGTTTCAAATCACTCAGCAATCATTAGTGCTGTAGATCTACCAATCTTCAAACACATTAAAATAGGGGCAATTGATACTTAGATGCAAAAACCTCTCCTACCCTTCCCATTCACCGGTGAAAACGCCCTTTGTTGCTGCTGCTGTTGTTGGATAGCTGAAAGCCATGCATTCTGCTGTTGTTGATCCGCATTAGTCGTCGGCAACATCACCAGAAACCCTCCTCCCCCCGTTGCTGCAACAGCCTGTGTCGTCGTTGCAGTGGTCCTTCCAATTGTCCCGTCAGCTCGTCTCGGTACCACTAGCATCACCCTCTGTGGATACCGCAGGGAGCCACCTGTTGGTAGCTGGACAAAAGAGGGTACTGCAGCATCATCAACAGTGCCGGTAAGAGGAAGACTGCGTGCCGTCACTTGAGATGGCTGTTGTGCTGTTGATGTTGTCTGCTGTTGTTGTTGTTGGATGATGTGGTGGTGATGATGAAGGTGGTTCGCATCACAGCTGATGGATAGAGCGGAAGTGAGGATCGGTTGCGAGGGGTTGCTGGCACCACTGCATCCGCGACCTGGAGATCGGTGGACACGACCAGTTGAGGAGGCAGAGGCACTAAAAGATAAGTCAATGTGGTTAAAATTACTGCAAATTAAGGTAAAAAATAGGATTTAGAACCGGTGAGTAAGTCCAGGACTGATGGATCCGGAAAATGTGGATTATTGAACAAACTAGGCAACTTAATCGAGGAAGTGTAGCAGATGTCTTTTACCTCTCCAAAAAGAATGGTTTGCCTTCACTAATGCTTTAAAGAAGGTTTACGTCTTAATGGGTTTTGGAAGGGGGACAAGTGGTGCAAATGGAGGATTGCATGGGGAATCAGAACAGAGTTACTATTAAGATCATGTTAGCTTCTGACAACTGCTGCTACACCTTGTTCAAAAGCATGTAGTAGTAGTAGAGCAAGGTTTGGGTTAAACGATTTTAAGATATCTGCAAAGAGAACCCTCGAGGGTTCAGTGCAAAATTGTGCATTTCCTTAAAAGACGGTTGGCTGTAGGCAAGGGCCTATGCAAACAGCGATTGCCATGCAAAGTGTGGGGTTAAAAAAATGCCCTAATGTATTTTTCGAGTTAAATCAGGCAATAAATTTCACAGTTATTGGAAAAATCGGTAATGATACGGCTGTGTCAGTTGAAAGTTCCCCACAACTAATACAGGGCAAATAAGCTGGTTTGGAACTGTTTTTTTCAGGAAATATTCAAAAAATACCTGTAATTTCAAGTCAAATTGATGATTTGGAATTGACCAATGAAATATCGACCAAAAAGAGCACTAATATAGACTCCTCATAAATAATTGGTTCAAAATCAACCAATGAAATGTTGATCAAATTGACGAAATCAGCCAATCAAACTGCTAGCCTATCGGGCATATTGATTGGTCAAAGATTTATTTGTAATATATTTCTGCCACCTGATTTCATTTTTTTGGCTTTTGTTTTATTTTACGTAATTCCCAACTCCCATTTGCTTCATTAAGACCAGAAGTGCCCACCAGAAAAAGCAAATTGACGAAGTGCGGGAAGAATTGTGGGAATGTTTAACACTTTAAAACTCACACTTGTGTAGCGTTCTTGGAGGCCTTTGCCGATTTTCCTACAGCCTTTACCGACTGACAACGGAAGAACGCGTGATGTTCGATGCACTGCTTCCAGAAGCCTTTGCACTCATTTCGCGACTCAAAAAAGAATTCTACAGCGTCCTACAAGAAGGCGAGAATGTAAAACAAGGAAAAATTGGGAAGAAGAGAGGCCGAACTTACGTAACCTTCAGGATGGAGTTTGATGAGAAATTTCTTGCGTTTGAAGCTCAACTTGCGAATACGAGCCCAGGAGAAGGTGTTTACTTTGGAGACGCCTTGAAAGACGAAAAGACCGGCATGTGACACGGCCAGATTAAGTGGCATTCCATCGGATCCCTAAAAATGCAGACGAAGAGGATCACTTGATCGCATCACACACTAAACTGAACGGACTCTTTGGCCTTAGAAATGCACATCCACCTAATCGAGGGTGGCTACCTAATATCTCGTCATCAACGCCAAAAGTGATCAATTTGAAGATGTCCATCATGAAGCTATTTGCGGTACTTAATGAAGGATGACGGAGACCAAAAAAAGCAAATAACACCGCCTCCGCATTTCTAATAACTAAGCCACCTTTAGATGCAGCTAAGGCGGGGAGACAAAGTAGACGGTAAACATTAGCTCTCTGTAGGACTAATCACTAAATGTCTCGGGCTTAGAGGAGATGCTCGCACGCAAAGCGATTGTTGTATAAGGCCAGTCAATTTCTCCCACCCCTCCCTATCACCCTCTCCCGCCCCTAATACAGGCAACAAAGGCAACAAAACCCCAGGCATAATAGGATCGATGGAAAGCATTGCCCACGATGGGACAAATTGTCTCCTCACCTTCATGAAAATTTAATGACTGGTGTTACCTAATTCGTGGGTGGTTTTCAAAGCACCCAAGCACATTGGAATGGTCGGTCTAGAAGAAAAAATCGAGCTACGTGCTCGCTATGCTGACTTGTTTAGCTGTGCACGGGCTCTTCAATCTTCACGATTTCGATCGCCAGGCCGTCTGTGTGCATTAATTGCGTCCCATAGCTTTGGAAGGAGAGAAGAGTTAACCGTCTAGTCCGATTCGCACCTTGTGGATGAGTGGCTTCAATGCAGTGGGAACAGGACGAAAATAATGCAGCCTTCGAAGGGCTCCATTGACAATATCATTGCCAAATCAACTCGAAAAGACCCAGCAATCCAAGCGTCAAGCCTTGGCAACTAGGTTAGACCACGTCGAACGTTCAGGAGCAAAAAACTCCGAATCCTCGCTTCCATTCACAAAAAGAACATGGAAACCAATATGCCCATGCACCAATTTAAATTTGCGTCAACAAATTCTCATCACCTGCTCCCCCTCGCTCTCATTCTCGCTCGTCTGCTCATAAAATGAGGGTTTCGAGGCAAGCCAGTTGGAGAGAGAGAGAGAGAGAGAGAGAGAGCGGGAGTGAGCAAAATTGGTGGAATTTTTTTAATGCAAAAGAGGCGGAAATGTGTCATCACGGTTGCCGGTTAGCAAGGGCAAGGGGATGTGCAACGACATTAAGCATTGGGTGTCCGTGCCGAGTTAAGCTGTTAGTTTTTTGTGGACAATTTCGCGATCCGAAGCGAGGAGGCGGGAGCGAGGGACAAAGAAGTACGCCCCACTATTGGACCTTCATCTATAAAAAGTCAGATTTTACCTAATTACCTTCCAGTCCTGGCCGTTACCTCCAATTTGTGAGAATTTCGGTGAATTTTTAGAGGCACCAAGTGGTCCTATTACTAGATCGCGAATATGAGCGTATTCCGTCACATTGGACTGCTTTGAACTTCAAATTCCATTCACCTGTTCCTTTTCAAAGCCCATCAGGTGGGTAGGCGATAAGTTCCTAGTGAGTTCCTTATTTGGGAGGTTTTCGACTGTCCAAAAACGCTTCCTGCCTCAGCCTTTCAATCCTGTCGGTGGAAGGAACTACAATCTTCGACAACATTGGATAACTTGCTTTCAAATGACTGCACCGAAACTCTTAAACTTCTAATTCACCTCAAAGAGGATTATTTACCCAGGGTCACAAATAAAATGGCTTCGCGAGCAGTAAAAAAACAGAACGGAGCTGAAACCGAGGCAAAGGTAAAAAAGGGAGGGTGAATGAGCTAACCCGAAAGCGGCAGCAGTAAAAGTAGGTTAATGCATCGACCCGACTTAAAGTGACGTGGCGAATTCTACCAAAACTAAGAGCTCACCTTAACTGGTTTTAATCGAATTCCATACATCTCAACCTTCCTAGCTGTATCCAGGAGACTTGAATCAGCTTCCGTTGGTGTTTGACCACTAAAATAACAAAGGGAGAAGGGAAGATGGAATTCGGTATTACTACATCCCTCAACAGAAGAAGGGATCGATACAATCACCGCATTGAACGCACATTAGGCTTCGATGACACTCCATAACCTTGTCAAGGAATTCCGGGGTCGCTGAAGGAACTAATCGCAGACCCGCAAGGTAGGAACGGTCCAGAAATGTATCCTCCAAATAATCACCGATTTCAGCTAAATAAACCCAGCAAAAAGAAAAGTGATTACATCAGAACCATTAGACAATCAAGCAGACACACAGTTTTTTGGCCAAAAATTTGCATGAAGTGAAGGGAAACGACGGTGTAGCGAAAAGCGGCCCCTTTGGATCATTTGTCAGCCACATAAAGACATAATTAGATCGTGAAAAAGAAAGTAGCTTCGCTGTTAACGTAATTACAGAGTTGAATGACAAAAGGAGGGTCTGTGTATTGTTTGCGAATTGGTGGCAGAGTCTGACAACTGTTTCATGTTTTTTGTGCTCTGGACAAGGAATTTTAATAGACCTGACAAAAAAATCATAGAGCATAAACTACCAACAAACATGAGACTATTTTTAATGTGAAAAATGAGTTGTTCTAATGGTCATAAAAAAGCTTGCTTTCATAATGTCAATTTTTGGTAGATTATGGGAAAACAACCCACCCAGTCGGACAAAAATGGGGATTCCTTGCCAAAGCGCCATCAAACTAAGACACACATTCGCGAAGTGTCCTTTTTAGGAGGCACTGATTCTAGTACTTTCGATACTGGTCAATGCTGGACAGCTTAGTGCTGTGTTGTAGATGCAGCCTTGATTAACTCTCGGTCGTTGGCTTTTTCATTGGTTAAAAATTTACAAGATTAACTTCCAAATCCCGCCTCGAACATGGGAAAAATGCAGAACCAGAAAAATGACAGGCATGCCCACCCACTACTTAGGACAAGTTTGGCAATACGGCTCATTCTATTTAACCAAAAGGCACTGCTTAAAAAAAACCATAAAATAGACCCTCTTAAACATCGCCTAGAAGAGCATACGAAGTGACAATCATGGACCACATTTTACTTGTGGTGAGACTGGAAAGACAACCCACCCTGAACAATGAAAGCAGCCAGAAGAGCGGCCGTGTTTTCACTGCACTGAATTTGACCACGGTAAAGATCCCGTTTGATTTGGAGGGCAAAAAGGTACCTTAAGGGAATAGAATGAAAAAATGCAGTACCTGGTAAATTCATCTTCAAGTAGGTTTGGATGGGGTGCGTAGAACTTTACGCAGAAAGTGAAAACGAATTCTTTTTCTGCGTTGTGCTGTTTGCACAGAGGTTTGAGATGGTCTAACCAGCACTAGGTTGGAGAGGTAAACATAAATATAGTGAAGCCTACGATGTTGCCGTCCCTATTAACGTATTCTAGATCAAAATAATCCGCTTCAAGGACGCCTAATCGATCCATTAAGGCGGTGTAGAGATCTTGACCAGAGGAACGTGGCTAAAGGAAAAAAGTTGAGTGATTCGGGCTGCAAATCACAAAAAACCAAACAAATCTGCAAACCCAAGACTATTTTTGCTACCGAATAATTCCAAAAGCGCTAATTATCTCCTATAACCATTTTAATGAACAATGGGGACTATTTCCAAAGAAAAGCTTCATCTAGTTATGGCCGTGATCAAACACTTATGAATGTTAAAGGTGCAAAAAGAGACTACTGCGGCAAACTCACAGACATTTGGAAGTGTTGACGGGTAGAATCAAGCAACTCAACTTGAATTTGGAGGGACTTGCTGGCTGTTTTTAGATTTGCAGAGGATGAATTCGTCGCGTTTGGCATTTTAAAATGCTTGAACTAGATTTGGGTGTTTCTCGCAAATTCGGGCTTGCAAACATAAAAGAGCAGTAAATCTTCTCGACTAAGAAAATGGGGAAATCTGATGGAATATTCTTTCACGAAATCACGAGTGCCTTCTCATAAATTTATGCTGCGTAAAATAGTTGCAGGGGTTAATGAGCGAGATTATTTGGCATCTAATACTTAAATCCAGCAACAAATCTGCTGCACACAATGTGTGATTCAATGGAGAAATTGTTAAAAACAGCTGCAGGGACCTTAAGATGCAATTTAATCTATTATAACATATTTCGTTGCTTACCATATAAGCAAATTTTAGTGCAAACATTTGAGTCAAAAAATTATGTTATAACTATATTTATTGCTCATGTTGTAGAACTCCACCAAAATATGCATTTTTGCCCTGTTAGAGTTTTGAACACTTGCTGCTAGGCTTTGTATGTTCACTTAACCAACTCGACAAACCCATCAATTTTTTGCATATTGCCTTCGCAAAACACAAAAATTCTAGACGGTAAATAAACATGCCTAAAGCTAATGGATATACTTGCGTAATCTCTCAGTTTTTGCTTGGGACTAAGGAATGCATGATATTTTGGTGGGTCTGGGGCGATTGACATGCCCCTAAGGTCGGCTTACGTGATGAAGGTTAAGTGTTTAACCACCTAAGCGGCCTCTTACTAAGGCCAGGTTTTAAGCGATCAGCATATTACATAGTCCTTCCGCTATTTTGATCTTCGTCCATGATGCTAACTTTGACCGTCTCGTTTTTCGATGTAGCGACGTAAGTGATGCTCCAAGAAGGTCAACCACGCATTATCCATTCCAGTCCTTAAATTTCTAGTGCAAGTGAAGTGATGCTTTATCCCACCGTCTTTGATCCCGTAACAAAGGATAGGAGTGATTACGAGGCCGTGGGAGTGTGATTCCGCATCCGTTCATCTTTGCCACGTTGGTCCTACTTTAAAGCTGCCAATTTACATCTGACAGAGTTCCATCCACTTAGTAAAGAAGTGAATGCGGAATCATGTATGCACGTGGCTGATGCTTCCATTCTATAGCGGCAAACATTCCCATGATGACTTTCCCTGCTAGGATACGGCTAGTATTGATCCCTCCCCTTCTGCTGGCGTTTATCACAAAATTTTCCCATCCGCGACAAAATACACTTCTCCCACATCGGCAGAGTTTGTCATTTAGCCGTAGAAATCGGAGTAGATGTCCTCTACGATCGAGTTTACCCTGGCGACAAAAGACGACGGCAAGGCACAATGCGGGTTATGTAAACAACTGATCCTTACCAAGACTAAAACCAACATTTAGTTATCCAGCTTTTACCAAGATGTGTAATTACCAATGGTGTTTTTTTTACCCGCTTATTTACGTTCCTCATTTAAAATGGCAAGGGCCTTTTACAGAGCGATTGAAAGTACCTCCAAAACATGAACCCTTTCACAGGTTTAAATTTCGACATTTTTGTTGTAAAAACCATCTACACTATTCAAGCATATTTTGAATTTCCGAAAAATTCATGATTATATTACGTCTACATCTAATGCGGAAGGCTTCGCCACAATAGGCGAATCAAGGTGGTAAAAAATCGCTATGATGTCAACCTTGCTGGGAACTTGTTGAAAAATTTATAAAAGCCTAACAGAAATAAATTGGAGAGGACAATCTCTGTTAGAGAAGATATTTGTGTGATTTTCCACGCCTTTTCACCCGAGTGGGGGCATTACCCGTGTAGCTGAAACCAAGGGTTGAGTATGATGTTAGGTCACGACATTTGCATCTGCTACCCTCCTGGCTATAACTTAAAACTTGAAAAATAGTCAACTCTCTTTAAAATATTTGTTCATTTAAAAAATTAGACGCCTCCACGCCTCCTCAGCACAAACACTCACATCTGCTTCCAACTCACAATAAAGTCCCCATTTGGGCTCAGCTTAAGCAACTATGACATCCTGACATGTGTCACACCCACTCAGGCGACTTAAACCAACCTGGAAGTTAACTTTCATCCCCCCCCACTCCAATGACCTTAAGGGGGCAAAGAAGGGGAAGAGACTTCGACCTGGCTAGCCGCTTTAGTACCCCTCATCATTCGTGTTGTTTGACTGCAGCCTTGGCATGCCTGTTTCCGTGTGGTATGAATCGTCAATTTGCTGGAGGATGGAATGTGATTTTGCCTCGACGCTTATTTGCCCGGTGTAATTTCATCCCTCCCCTCCCCCTTTTCCCTCCTCTCCAAGTGCGTTTCGATTAGCAATGCCTCCGCTCTTTAATGACACCTCCATTGCCTCCCCTGTTCCGTCAAGCTGCCATGTCTGCTTGGCTCTTGGATCTGTGCGTTCGATATGAAGTAATTAGAGACTCGCTAGTGTCATTAAATGTTTGAATAATCAAGGAGGTTCTACACAAATTACCACCCTTTCCGGCGGCTACAGGCACTGCCCCATAGTGGAATCAAGTTGATCAAACGGAATTACCGCCCCGCACATCATGAGGTCTTACTGGTGAAACGAAAACGCAGGTCGTGTGGTTAAACAGCATAAACTCACCGCCGTTAAAATACACAAAGGTCACGAGAATTTGCGTTTTTCCAACTCCGTTATTTAATCCAGTGACATGACTAATTCGGATAGAGAGGTGAAAGGAGCGAGATGGACTTTGAAATGTGTCCACGTTCTTCCACCTCATCGCCTCGTTGTTGGACCAATGCATAACCTGGGATGTTGATGACTTATTCCAACAGTCGAGATGTCCTACTATTTTATAGTAGACGGAAAAGAGAGGTCAAGGATTTGTACTATGATAGTTTGGAGCCAGTCTTGTTTATTTTACATCCTGTCGCTGACTCTAACCTCGTCCTCCAGACATCAAGCGTATGGGCGCAGACGCATGACCCTAAATAATTACTGGCCGGAAACAAATGACATGAAAAATGATCAAAAAGGGAACACATTATACTCTACCACTCACGCCAGATTTATTGGATACCAACAGCCAGGAGGAAAGAGCAATAAAATATAGGTGCGTGAGGGATAACAATATCTTAGATTGAACTACAACACATAAAGGCGTAAAGGACAAAAACAAAATATCCTGGGTTCTTGAAGTGTGCGAATTGAGAAGTCTAGTCAGATGAGGGCATGACCTTGAGCATTTCGTAGGCATCCTTTTCAAGTTGTTCCCTAGATGACAGAAAGAGAGAGCAGAAAGTGAAGAATAAAAAGAATTTCAGGTTTGGTAATAACTAACCTATGAACAGGATCGGCGATACGGATCAGCTCGTAAGCCCTCTGACGAAGGGATTTACCGAAGAGGTAGGCAATACCGTGCTCAGTTACAACGTAATGAGCGTGTGCCCTTGTGGTGACAACACCGGCACCTTTTCGAAGATATGGGACAATTTTTGATTGACCTTTTTTGGTGGTTGAGGCCAGGGCAATGATTGGAACACCAAGACCGTCGGAAGCTATAGCAGCACCTCGTAAAAAGTCGACTTGACCACCAAAACCGGAGTAAATTTGTGAACCAATTGAGTCAGAGACAATCTGACCAGTAATGTCAACCTCAATGCACGAGTTAATTGCAGTAGGACGTGGATTTTGAGCAATGTTTGAGGGATTATTCGTCCACGCGATATCTCGCAAGTCAATACCGTTGTTAGCATTGACGAAATCGAAGGACTTTTTGGAGCCGATAACAAAGCTGGAGACGATTTTACCGGGAAAAAGATGCTTTTTAGCATTGGTGACAGCTCCGCTTTTAAAGAGATCAACAAGCCCATCAGAGAAGAGTTCAGTATGAACTCCTAGATTTTTGTGGTTCTTGAGAAGAGCTAAAACGGAGTCGGGAATCGAACCAATTCCCGTTTGAAGAGTAGCCTCATCAGCAACCAATTCATTAGCAATGAGCTCGGCAATTTTCTTCTCCTGCAAAGTGCTAGGTTTAGCGGGTAATTCGTGCAGAGGCATTGGTCCATCAATGGTGTAGTCGATGTTACTGATGTGGATTTCAGCGTCACCCTTACAGAGAGGAACATAGGGGTTTATCTGAGCAACAATAACGGCAGCAGACTCTAGAGCGCTTCTTGTTACATCTACACTGCAGCCAATAGAACAAAAACCGTGGTGATCGGGAGGAGAGATGTTTATAAGAGCATAGTGAAGGGGGATAATTCTGCGTCGAAAAAGCTTTGGAATTTCATGAAGGAAGACGGGAACATAGTCACCGTGGCCAGAAGCAATGGCTTTGCGACAATTTCCACCTAAAACGTGTCAAAAAAAGGAATCCGAGGCATACCGGTAAAAAGAGAAGTGCTACGAAAGTGGTTTTTCACAGACTCCTCAGTAACGGGAAATTCACCCTCAGTGTGAATATGCACGGTTTTAATGTTGGTCAAGCCCTTGTCAATAGCGTACCTGTAGAGATGCGTAATTAAAAAAGTGGGCGTCATGGCCCCACCCTGGATGAAAACATTTTGACCACTTTTAAGATGTTGGAAAAGCTCAGCTGGATGCTTCACTTGCTTCGGAGCCTTATTAGGGATTGCGCAAGTAGGAATTCGGAGGTCGTGAATAGACCGCGCCGAAGCAAATCGAGAAAAGAGTAAAGAATATCCACGAGGTGGGAGGACAAACACCATAACCCAGCAAGCAGAAAACATATTAAAACAGCGGTTTCACCAGAGGTCAAGCAGGTCAAGCAATGAAACAAAGCAGATAGAAAAAACCCATTTTTAAGTTTTTCAGATAAATAAAGGAAAATTTTGGATTGACCAAAAAAACGAATTGGGGTTTATGGTATACGCCTTTTCAAGGCTACTTCCTAAAGTGCGCACAGGTTAAGAGCGTTAGATGTCGGCAGACGAACTTTAAGGTTGGATGTCAGGTTTTTAAATTAAATGCAATGTTCAAAAAGACTAAACTGGATAACAAGGTAAAATTGTTGCTTAATTATGCCCCAGTCATAACATTTTAGCATACTTCTGCTCAAGGTGTGCTGCCTTACAGCAAGAGCATCCTACAGGTAAATGAGGCAAAACATTTTTCCTTAAGTGAGAATTGCATGTAAATGCGGGAGACGGCTAATTAACTGACTTTTTAGGTGTTTTGCAGCTAGTATGCCCTACAATCTAAGAATTTTTGCAGAGCAAAACACAAAGCTATTGATAAATTGTAGGTTTGCGCATTTACTTATACTCCGAAACGCCAAGTTTAATTATTTAGCAGCGCACTCCGGAATAACTATACTTCAATGTCTGTTCCTCCCGCTGCTTTTGATAATGTGGCTGCATGCTGGAATTCATTAAAAAAGCCAAAAAATTACGAATCAAGTTACGTTTGCGGCTAAAGCAATAAAACATTTGTGAGTCTGTGTAATAATTGTGGTGTTTATATGCGCTTTGTAGTTGAGAGGCGGGAACACAATATCCACGTGGTCGCAGAGGATCTCGCTTCTCCGCCGGAGCCGGAGGTACAAGCCCCATAGATCGACTGTATTATCTGCCTTTTTCCTTGAATAAAGTGATGGCTAGAAGAACTCGTCCTTCTCATAGCAAGGTGGAAAGGAAGGAAGAGGAGGAACGGGAAAATCCCGCTACACTGGTGTCTAGTAGGCTCACTCAAAAATAGCGTGCCCACTATACCGCTTTCCCTCCCTGCTGAGAGAGGTATGCGAGACAATGCATCCGCGTTGCCATGCGTAGTCCCTTTTCGGTACTGCACTGTAAAATCGTATTGCTGCAGCTCTTCATACCAGCGCGCCACGGAGCGGTCAATCTTCCTCATTGTTCTTAGCCAGGTCAGCGCTTGCTGGTCCGTTCTCACAATGAACTGTTTCGCTATCAGGTAGTGTTTAAAGTGCCGAACCATTGTAAAGATGGCGAACAGTTCGCGTTCTGTTGCACTTTTCTGTCTCACTTTTTGTTGAGCCTGGTACTGGCGTATGCGATGACGTGTTCACTGCCTTCTTTATCCCGTTGGGATAGAACACCGCCTACGGCTACGTTGCTGGCGTCTGTGTCTAGTACGAAGGGGGATGCGCCGTTCTCGAAGTTGGGTAAGGCCAGAACCGGAGCGGAGCAGAGCCTGCGCTTTAGTTCCTTAAAGGCCTCATCATGTTCGTTCTCCCACTTGAAATTCTTTTTCGCCTGCTTCTCTGTTAATTTGTGCGGAGGATCGGCGATCTTGGCGAAGCCTTTGACGAATCGTCGGTAGTAGTTTGCCAAGCCGAGAAAGCTGCGGAGCTCCGTCTGATTTGTCGGTGTCGGCCATGTTCTCACTTGGTTTGTACGGACTTCGGTGACTGCCATCCCATTTGACGAGACTGTATGCCCCAGGAATGTAACCGAACGTTGAAGAAAGTGGCATTTTTTGGGGTTCAGGGTCAATCTAGCGTCTCGGAGGCGATCCAGCACTAGTTTCAGGTTGGCGTTATGCTCCTGCATGTCTCTGCCGAAGACAAGGATGTCGTCGAGGTAGATTATGCAGTGCTTTGGAAAAAGCCCCATTAGTGCAGGCTGCATCAGGCGCTGGAAAGTAGCTGCGGCGTTACATAGTCCAAACGGCATTGTCTGAAATTCATAGAGTCCGTTTGGCACTATGAAATCTGTCTTCTCTCTGTCCACCTCCGCTACCTTCACTTGCCAGTAGCCGGATTTTAAGTCCAGAGTGGAAAACCACTTTGACCCGTGCAGGGAATCCAATGAGTCGTTGATGTGAGGCAGTGGGAAAGCGTCCTTGGTCTCGGCGTTCAGTTTCCTGTAGTCAACGCACAGCCGTAGGCTCACGTCACTTCTTTACTAGCGCAATCGGGGAGGCCCACGGTGATTTGGATGGCCGTATCACGTCGTCGGAGATCATCTCGTTCAGTAGACGATTTGCATCTTCCAAGAGGGGCGGAGGGATGCGTCTCGGGGGCTGCCATATTGGCTTAGCTTCACCTGTATCGATGGCATGTTTAATGATGCTCGTCCGACCGAGTTTGGTTCCTTGCCAAGCGAACATTCTAAAGTATCCACGCAGCAATGAGTGCAGTTCCTTCCTTTGGCTGTCGGTGACATTTGTTAACCGTGAGCAAAGCTCATCTAGGTTGTTAACAGGGATACCTGCAGCTTCGAAAAGAGCACTGCAGATTTCATCAGCGTCCTTTCCCAGGGAAGGCTCGACCGACTTTATTGCTTTGTGCTGTTGGGTCGTGAAGGTACCCTCTGCGAAGTTCAGGATTGCTCCAGTCTTGCGAAGGAAATCAACGCCCAGTATCGCGTCCAATACTAATTCTGGACACATAACAAATTGTAATGTCCAGGATTCCTTCCCTACTGTGATCTTAAGCGACGTCTCTCCGATCGCTTTCATCTTCCTCCCTTCAGCTGAGAGTAGTTGTATGGAGGAAGAACGGGCACGAATATTGCGGAAGAGATCTGGGAACGCTTCGGGATTCACAAGGGTCTTAACCGCTCCCGTGTCCAGGAGGAAACGACAGGGGTATTCTTCTAAATTGCCGAGAGCTTGTAAAAATGGACAAGAGGCGTTTGGGGGTTGGCAAGATAACGAGTAGTAGGTCTCACCTGCTCTTGGGGTCTGGCGTGAGGGGATCCAGGGCGGACGTGGCGGATTTGACCGGCGGTGGGCCGTCTGGGACGCCGATGTCAGAGGAAGTTCCTGACGTATCCTGATCGCGGCCTTGACCAAGTGATTGAGATCGTTGGTCTTCATTGCATTGAGTCTCGCAGCGATAGTCGGAGGTTGGACTCCCGCGCAGAATTGGACGGCTGCCCAGCTGGTCACTCTAGCTGGGGGGCAACCTCTGAAGGCTCTTTCAGCTAGGAGTTGTAGGCTCCGAGTGTAGTCTTTATCGTTTTCACCCACCCTTTGGTCTCGGTGGAAGAACTCTGGCCAGCGAACGTTCACTCTGATCAATGGCCACCTCACTGCTTGAAACCAAAACCGACAATGAGAAATAACACAGTTTTACATATCAATTCATAAACCGATGTCGGAGTCGGGAGTGACTCCTGCTTTTATTGCTGAGAGGAAGAGCTCCCGTGGAAGAGCGTGGAGGAGCAGCGGAACTCTCTGCCGCTGGGGGTATAAGTGGATGTAAAACCTAGTGGTTTGCATTCAATCTTCAAAGTCCATGTCGTCTTTGAAGGGGGGAAGGTTTGCCAACGCTGCCACCAGTGTTGCGGGATTTTCCCGTTCCTCCTCTTCCTTCCTTTCCACCTTGCTATGAGAAGGACGAGTTATTTTAGCCATCACTTTATTTGAGAAGAAAAGGCGTATAATGCAGTCGATCTACGGGGGTTGTACCTCCGGCTTCGGTGGAGAAGCGAGATCCTCTGCGACCACGTGGATATTGTGTTCCCGCCTCTCACCTACAAAGCGCATATAAACACCACAATTACTACACCGAATCAAGCCAACCTGGCTAGGACAATATGGCCACACAAGTGACCGAAATTGGCGGTTAAAACGAACAAAATTCCACATATACCTTCCCTTCATTCCAGCGCCGTCTCTTTCGCTCCCCTTGGTCAACCTCCCACGTCAGCCATCACAACGTAATCAAAGCTGGAAGAAGCACCCATGAGTTAACCGTGCCAGTCATCGAAATTCGAGCGCAAATGAGGTGATGCATGACCACCACGTCACTGATCCCGCTTGGCAATTTGTCCGGTTTGGAAACCAAATTTATAGTGAGAGGTTCTGCCAGGCATCAGCTTGTCCACAAGGAGACATTGGAATACAGGCCCCCTTAACCAGGTATGTTAAGGCAACCTCCGCAAAGAAAAGTCTCTGGATGCTTCATGGCTAGTGGCGCTTTAGTTGTAATAGCCTTCTTGCAGAACACGGAGTAAGGTAGATGCCAGCACCACTACAGTTGGACATAAGCGGTATAGTTCAAGAAAGAAATTGCATCAAGTCGGATCCGCTACCTGCTGCCACCAATGTAGCATGCTTGTACTCCCTTGAAGGCTAAAGAAGGGAGGGCCGGAGGCCATCCCACCCGACTAGGGCAATATGGCCACCTCACTGCTTGAAACCGAAACCGACAATGAGAAATAACACAGTTTTACATATCAATTCATAAACCGATGAGGCCGCCTCTTGATCGTGGATGTAGGCACAAAACGATAGGTGAACGTAAATCCCTCAAGATACATCTTGGGATGTTCACTTAAGTATACGTTACTGATTTGGGAGTGGGCATTCAATCAGTTTGTAAAAATCGGAACTATTCAGATGGTAGTCGCTTGGCTACTTAAAATAACTGGAAACAATTCTCTTTACGTTACACTAACTGACGGTGAAGACGCCACACACACATTGTGACAAGTAAAAATAAAATAATCCTTCACAATTACCTCTATTTCCCCCCCCCCTTCC
>MIEF01007359.1:0-71804 GCA_001870725.1 Taenia solium | reverse complement strand
TGCTGTCGAATGGCGTCCTGCACATTCTACATCTGTAGATGCACAGTTTGGCGAAGGAAGGCAAGTTGCCTGAGAACAGGAGAGAGAGCTTACGGAGACTGCTTGACCACAACGTCCCTGATCCTCCCTGGCAGTTGCACTGGACTTAAAGTTTACGGCTAGTGTCGCTTCAGTTGTTGATGGCTTCCCTGCAGAACACGAGGGTGAGGGAAGTGCCGAAGATGAATGTCGATCTCAACCCTTCTGTTGTGTGATGTGAGGGATTCTTCCATTCGTAGCACATGTACTTCTTTCACATCGCCAAAGTTTGCCAGAAGCGGCATGGAGCAGGATAAAATCCATAAAAGTCGGGTCCGCTTTCCGCTGCCACCAAAGTAGCTCCCGAGACTTCCTTGAGGGTAAAAGAAGGCATAGCACTAGGACAGAATATACATTCTGGAAACAGAGGACTTGGAAGCTGTTGGCACGGCCCGAAGACCGGCCATCCGACTAGTACAATATGGCCACTCGATGGCCACCCAAGTGATTGGAAGCGGCAGTTAGAACAAACAAAGTATTACAACATTATTGTTCCGCAATTCCATTTTTTTCGGCGCCCAACATTCTGGAAATACTTTGGACCGCCAGTTTCGGTCAGAGGCCAGCCAATCCGCTAGTACAAAATGGCCACCCAAGTGTGAAAACCGGCTGTCCGAACAGAATATATTCCAACTTTTATCACAATACGAAGACAGGGATTATTCTGTGTGTTCGGAAAGACGCAGACTTGAGTTTTCTTAACTATACAAGCAATTAGAACGAAAAGAGGCCAATTATTTTGTAAGGTGTTTGTAACTTGGGCTTCAAAATTCCTTACTGCATTGACCTGGATTTATTAAAAGGGATCCTTGAAAATGTGTGTATTTATTTGGATTATTAGCTTGCCTGCATGATGAGTACGAACTGGTAGGACTTTATAAAGCTTGTTGTTTTGTGCTGAAGCTACTTCAACTTAATTTATTGGAGATGAAAATCCTTAGTCATATTATGGAACTTTTAGCCCCACAGCCATCTGCTGAGTGCGTTTAACCTGGATGTTCATCCTACGGCACGTCACTATGTTTGGCACTGGGGCATGACTTACTTTTGTATCCAATGCATACCTGCTTGGACCTCAATTTACACCTTTGTGATTACGGGTGTTTTCATTAGAAATGCTTTGACCGCTACATTTCACTACGATAACTGTTAAAACTTTTTCACTCTGCGAGATGTACAACTACGAGGAGGATCGCTCCACCAGCAACAGTTTTACTCATCTGACCGGCTTTTCCCGCTCCTGCTTTCACGCGCACACTCTCTCTGGCCGTTAGCGGGTGAGAAAATTCTCCTTCCCTACTATCGTATGCACCCAGGTCGTAATCGATTTGGATGCAGGGGTCACTGTGTGATGAGTAAACAGTTGGGTCTGTTCTACATCACACTCTTTCTCCTGTTCGGGTTGAGTGGTCTTTTCTTTGCTTTCGATGCGCGCCACCTTACAACCAGTCTAAGTCCTGCCGTGCCTGCTGTTGGTGGCGTGCTCTTCCTCTTCGTCTTTTTTGTCCTCCTTCGCACGAGTTTCTCTGACCCTGGAATCCTACCTCGCGCCACGTCGGTGGAGGTGCAATGTATAGAGGGTTAGTTGACGTTGGTTTCTTGTAGCTGCGTGACACTGCTTCTGTTTTGTTTGTTTCACTATGCTTTCCTAATTAGTTGATCAGTTCTGCTAATGAGCAAATATTTGCCCAGCATTCTTTTTGGTGGATTCCGAGAGTTGTTAGGCCTTTCAGTTATATTTTCCAAATTTTTCGATTGAACCAGGTTTCCAACAGCAGTATTTCATGGGCTATATGGTACTTTTTGGCAGCACTTCCTTGTAGTTGTTTTTTCATGATAGTAAAGCTGAGACTTCTCGTAGATTTCCACTTTCAAAGTGTGGACCGCTGGAACCCTTAGACACGTTGAACAATGTTTCATTTTCTTCTTTTTCTTTGTGTGCATCTGTGGGCATCTCTTTTGTATGCTAGTTGCTCGCTTTTATCCTCCACTCTTTCTATTTTAGCCTCACGTTTGGGGGCCCTTATGAATTCCACCCGTGTTTGTTAGTGCTGGTAGGTTGAGCATTTCCAGTAGGGGTTTTTCGAGTCTACTTTTAGAAGGTATTAGTTTGCCCTTATTTTTCCGCCGTGACATTTACACAACCCCTTGATCCCAACTTGTACCAAGGTTTGTGGTTTGCGAACATTATTTTTGTTCATGCACTAGCATTTCCCCAGTTTGAGGTGGCAGAAGGGCCTGCTCTAGCAATTTCGTTATTTGTCACTATGAATCAGCCGATGTTGTACTTGAAGCTCAACATTCTTAGCCAAGTAGGCAATTGCTCGGCTTGTTGCTTATCCACTCGAGCAAGGTTTTGTCTCGATGTTTCGCATTCAGGATAGCTAATGCATCAGAGTGCTCTGTGAGCTAGGATTGAATAAAGCAGAGGCGTTTTTTTCTTGTTTGGATTTCACGATTCAGAAGTCATTGACAGAGGTTTATGTCTCCACGACAGCCTCAAGAGCAGATGCATTGGCGAATGTTAGCGACAAAGGGTGTGTAGCCAGGTGGTGATAAGGGTGTGAGCATTGGCCATGAATACACTTTCGTTTAGACTGGGAGTTATTTTTGAGAAATGTTGGAAAGTGTTTTTGAGGTGGTCGCGTTGTTTTTGTTGGTGGAGTAAGCGACCACACGAAGTGTTCTTCAAATGCTCTGGTTTCTGCTCTCTCGCTTGGAATGCTATTTGTCTTTGAAGATGGCGTTGGTGGTCTCTGTAAATGTGTACGGAGTCTGTGGCAGCACGTTTATCTGGTCTTGACAACTGGTTGCACCAAGTCATATGTTGTGTGTCTGAGTAGGGTATTTTTGCCTTGCTGTTTGGTGCTTGGTTAGCCTAGCGTGTGAACGAGTATGCCTGAGACAAATCACTTTGCGGTGACTGTTGGAGAGAGTAAAATCAGCGTGGGATTGGTGGTCGCGTTGTTTTGGATGGCATGTTGGCTGAGTTGACACTTTTTAGAGTAACAGGGTGTGACGATGAGTCGGTTGAATTGTGGTTGGGACGTGGTTAGTTATCCTTGGTTGATTGCCTTCTTGTCCTTCATTTCCTCTTCCGCATAATATAATTGATTGTAGGTGTGAATGAATAAAGTGAGTCCATGGAATCGGTAAAGTGGTAGAAGTGGTGAGAAGGAATAAGATGGACAGGCTAGAATCATGCATGTTGTAAAAAGCCCATCTGAGAGGGGAATGAAGTAGTTTTCGGTGCGATTAGTATGAGCTTGAAAGTGAACCGTTGGAGGGCGTTTTTCGCTCCGTACCCACCGGTCTGTTGGTACAAAGGGGTCACTATTCTGTTAAGATGCTAAAGTGGTGAGGTTGGTAATGGGTTGTGTGTGTATTTTGTGGTACGTTGATTGATCGCACCGTGGTCTACACAAATATCCATTCGGAGTTGCGCATTTAGTCTTTTCATATTTTCTTGCAAGACCTCCACATTCGTCAACTCACCTGTATTGTTCTTCATATTCGGAGTTGCGCATTTAGTCTTTTTATATTTTCTTGCAAGACCTGCACATTCGTCAACTCACCTGTATTGTTCTTCAAAAGTGGCATAGACACTTGCGCTGGCGAACAGTCTAAACACTTGCAACTCAATGATCCGAAGGAAGCAATTATATGTAGACTTAGGCCATTGGAGGTGAATTTTATTGCTTTAAGCTGAAAACATTAGTCCGTGTCACACAGTTTGATGGTGTTGGTGGTGGTGAATGCGGCCCCGGGTTTGGATGAGGAGGTAGGGGTGACCCACGTGATGCTGGCGGCGGGCGTATTAATGACCCAGCACATGTAGTCACTGTTTGTGTCATCGTCTTCATCGTCGAGAAGACTTACGAACTGGATCTGCCCTAGTGAGTCTATAAATGTTTAAGACTGGATTGCCACTTTTTATGGCGTGGTGATGTGTTAGCTGGTTTTCCGGTCCCTATCAAGGCCACCATTCAGGTATGTGATGGATGGACCTCGGAGCTGATGCGCGTTAATCGACTTAATGGGTACGTGTGTGGTGGCTATGGAGTAGAGACTGCCAAATCGAGTCTGCGTCTGGCGCTTTCAGTTAGGAGTACGGATGGGGTCCGATTGTTCTTGATACCTGGGTGGCTGTGAACGTTGTTAGAGTGCATCTTCCCTGGATATGGCTGAATAAGTAAGGCCTGAGCGGGGACTCTACCTCTTCAAATGCTTGAAGATTAGCTACAAATGAGAGGCTTTATAAATCACCCTGAAGTTTATTTCTGAGATGTGAGACAAGTTTTGCGAGAAGATCGATGACTTTCGCAAACTGCGGTCCCTGAAGTTTATTTCTGAGATGTGAGACAATTTTTGCAAAAAGGTAGAGGCTTTTGCAAACTGCGGTGTGAGAATGACTTCGAATGAATGTGGCTACGAATGGTGTTTTAATTGTTTTTAGGGGAGATATTTGGCTCAACGGATCACCAATATCTCCGATCCACAATCCCCAGTCGGGAGATCAAGATCCGAAACTTTCCCTACAACCAGGTCTACTGTCACACTTGTCGCATCTACCGGCCACCGAGAACGTCGCATTGCTCAATCTGTGATAATTGCATAGGCAAGTGGTGAACCCTGCTTTTCTCCTTTCTCCCATTATGCATAGCCGAAGTGCAAAACACCCTAATGAGGGACGAGGTGGGACTTGGTAACATGATTTGAATGGAAAGTGCCTAATGAGAAATAATGGTTTGTAAAGGTTGGGGACTTGGCGGCCTTTTAAGTGAGTATGAGGGCGTTAAGCTGTTTTGTTGGAGCCTGTGAATCCTGTGTCTTTATCATTAAAAACGACCTTCATTGAAGTTGGTTGAATGTGCGTTGTATCCACCCAGCGTTTATGTGAGAGCAACGTCAGTTGACTTATACACACGTTCAGATATCATCATATGCTTTTAAATTATGACATTGCTCTCAATTCATCATTTTGCACCACTTGTCACATCTGAAAGTTTATTATGAGGGTTAAAACGGTCTGCTAAATTCGACTTAACTGTGTAAAAGTTGCATTTTTGGGTCGGAGACAGGAGAGGAATGCTGCCTCTTCCTCCTTTCCTCATTCTCTGCATTCCTCTGATGCTACCTCTTCAAACTGTAAGTCATGACTTATATGTTCTTGGCACTGTCTGTAGGCGATCACATGACCACATGGGAGGGAGAGGAGGCAGAGAGGTGGAGACGGGGGTTGTCACAGGCACTGGAGGCTTTTTGATACAAAACACTTGATACATGTGCGATTTGCAGCTGATGATGAAGAGAATAACTTGTGGAGCTCTCTATATTTCCTTAAATATGATCACAAGTTTTGAACTCTATCCACAGTTCATGCATTGCTCAATTAACAATGCAGGGGTTCTTTCTTGATGGCCTCTTTGTCAATAGTTATTGCGCCTACAGTTGATTATGTGTGCGATGTGTAGATGTGCGTTTTATTGAAAGAGCATGGTGGACTTTGATTTGTGAACCCTCTTGAGATTTGTGATAATCAACGTCAGTTCTTTGGTGACATTGAGAAGATGTGTCACTGCCATTTTTCGAGTTATTGGAAGCTAAGTATTTTCCAGTACCATTTTCATCATATTTTGAACCTGTAGCGTAGCGAAGCATGAAATATTGCTGACGATTTACTCGAATGTGAAGTTGTATTCCAATAACCTGTTTTACCTGGGTAAATGAGTCGCCACGTAGAGGACAGATCTGAGGCGGGATCAAGCGTGATGATTAATTAGAAGTGGGTGCAGTAAAGTCGGGTATGTTCATCTGTAACCACGTGTGTGTTGACAGCACCAATGTTGTGCCTATTCATCGCAGCAACCAATGCTTGTAGTCGAGACAGTTTGGTGCAGAATGCTTTGACTTCCTGTCCTACGAAGGGTCTTCAATTTTTTAAACACCTGACCGGATCCCACCCCATTACTCGCACCTGAGGATTCCTTCTCTTCTAATCGAATGGATAAGGTGAACAAATGGCCTGTCAAACGGTGAAGCGCTTCTAGACCTCCCCGAAGACGGAAGAAGACACGATAGTCAGGCAGAGTATGTATTGTTGACGTGCAGAAGGGCTTAGGAGCTGCTGGCGTGGCTCCGAGGCCGGGCCACTCGGTAGGGGTACAATGACGGAGCCAATAAATGGCCCATTAACAAAATCGAGGGTTAACCAAAGAATTAGAGCATTGTACTGTGTCGCACCTTTTGCGTACCCGGGATTTCTTTTCCAGATGGTAAAAAATTGGACACACCTCCCTTCCTGTTGTTGTGGGGTCCTCTCATTTCAGTGTTGTGATACAAGGCTCACGATTTCCTTTTCCTCTCACTTCAAGCCACTCATGTGTAAAACAGGCACAATTTTACGCTGGGTGGGCTGATTGAAAGACGGTTATGACCAACTTCACGGAAGTGGACAATGGGTTGTTGTTTTTAGTACGAAGAGTGGCAAGCAGCAGCACAAATCCGAAATACCCGATCGTTATAGCAGCGCTAAATGTTGTGCCCATGACTTTCTTCTATGCCACTAATATCCACTTAGAAAAGCAATTTATCTAGACTTTGGGTACTCTCTAAATGCCTTTACTGCTAATTAAGTTTTTGGGGTTGCATTTTGTCTCCTCGTCTCGTGTTTTCCCATTTAGTTTATAGTGGAGTTGCTTGGCTCGATGCATTGTTGGGCCTTGCACCTTCTTCCATACTCTACTGTTGGTCAAGAGCTGTAGACAAGGTGAATTCGTGCTTTTTATTTGCTTAGTGTAAAAGCATGTGGTTAGTGGGTCTTCTAGTGCGATTTTTATTGCCACCTGTCTGTCGTCTGCTTTCCCGCTTTGTCCGGGAATTTGGCTGACTCAGCTCCATCCCTCCATTGATGGGAGGTGCTGATGGCAGTTCCATTGGTTGATACAAGACTGGTAACTAATCGAATGCTACTTGCTATCTTCATTCATGTTTTATTTTTTGTCGGTAGTATTGCTTTAATGTGAAGACATTAGGGTTCTGTTCCTGCTTCTACACCAACCGCAATCGGATGCTGGTTCAAGGAAGTTGGTACTGGTCTGAGTAAATGCTAATTTAGTCCTGGTTTAATATCTCTTTCTTGGCATGAAAGCACAATTTTGGTGATTTCGACTATGTATGGTGATGTACGAGAGTCGTTTGGACACCTGCTCCACACCATTCAGCTAATCCTTCTAAGCTGCCTGGCCTGAGCCAACTATTTGAGATCACGAATGCCTCATAATGGTCGCATCCGTTGTGTGAGTTAATGACAGACAAGTTGAGTCGATGGCAGGAGAAAAATTAAATGCTTCACACACCAAATGCTCCTTGTTATGAACAAGGAATCGCCATAGCCAGGGGATTATTTGAAACTTTTAAATACCACATTCGATGAACTTGTTGTTGAGCGTTAGGGCATACTGTGCTGGAGGGTATGTGTGTAATGTCCACGAGTCTCATGTCTTCGCTGACAATAAACTTCATTCCACTCACACACCTACTGTCCTTGTTCCTCTACAATCTTGATGAACAGTGCCTGGATCGTTCTACATGTGAAAAGTGCGTTGGATGTGCCTCAGAGATGTAAAGCTAGAAGGCCCCCATTGAATCAAGACAATCCGGCAACATGTGTATTGTATCCTGACTCGTATGCACTTTAACACACAATTTCATTCCTTTTCGATTTTCGAGTCAAAATGCCCTTACGATGTGGATACTTAATGGTTCTATGTATCTTCCCTCCTACTACCCTCCTCTTAGACCAACTTAGGGTATTTTTTCTGTCTTCTACTGAGGCCTATTATGAAGACACATCGCCATTACAAGGGCATGGATCGCGTTTCCATTTGTAGTTATCGATGTTGTGAAGTTTTGGTTAATTTAAGTGTTGTGCTGTATGGGTTGTATTATCGAACAAAGCGCGTGGCAAAATGGGGCTTCAGGTAGCCGATAAACGCACACTTTTTTAGTCAATTAGCTAAATGAGAGGTTCTATTCTGAATGACAATTTGACCTTTGCAAATTAGGCGGATTGGAGGTGACCTTAAAGTGGCATATGCTGAACTGAAAGTAGCTATAGCTAAAGGAGGTGTCAAAGGCGCTCATCTATTTTAAAGAACGTGTAATTGCTAACGCCGTTGCATTCACTGTTCTGGCCGCTTTAACAATTCTGTAAGACAAAGGAGGTTGATGGTTGGATATTTCTAAAGCCGCCAATCAAGTTCTTAGGTTTGAAGATATCTAATTCGTTAATATATTTGCTATTTCAAGATATATTTGTAGTCTTTTCCCATGATTAGGATCTTCATCAATTTTTTTTGTCTGTAAAAGGCAAGGGAAGGTCTACCTTTGGACACTATTCCTTTTATCTCATATTCATTCCCCAATTATCTTCTCTATGATCCATGTAGTCACGTGATTACTGATCGGTAGTAGTAGTGCCAAGGAAAGGCGATAATTACTTGGGCCTTAAAGAACCATGATCTGGAGATTAAGGGGGAGGGAGAAGGTGGAGATGAGGCGGCATTGCCTTATCTTATTGCTTCTTCCTCTTTCTTGCCTGTTAACAAGGTGTGGTTTTCCTTGTTTTGCCGTTAAGTGTGTTGAGTTTCACTGGCGAGTAGATGGATCTCCGGCGCAATGGTTTGGTCTTCAACAGGTGAACAAAGCTTTTTTTTACGGCACACCCTATGTGGAAGTCGTTCTGTGCGGCTGGTGTGATGTGTCCCTTGAAATCGTGGGTTGGTGAGGCGGTGGATGGGCAGTGATACTCGTTTGGTTGACGAATAGTGAAATGAAATAGACAAGTTATTTCCTGTCACAAAAAAGTTGCGTGCATGAGGTGAAGAACGACGTATAGGTAGTGCTTGAACCTTACTGCCTATCATCTGTCAATGGGTGGCATGTGATGCCTATGCCTATGAACTATTAGGTGGGTGCAACAAGCCTCCTGCTAGTTACAAGATGTCATGATGGCGAGCTGAACCTAAAAATTCACAAACTTTTTGATCATCTGATGCTATCAGTTGAGTAAAACAGACGAGTAATTATCAGTGCATTGAGTGAGTATTGTCTTTGTGAGAATTTGGTCTTACAATTGGCGAACTCGAGAAGAAAGGTGAAAGTTGAAACCAGTAGTGGCCACCGTGACAGGTGAATTCATTGCAGCCTAGGCGAGGATTAACAGTGGGTGAAGAGTTGATTGTAATTACTTCTGGCAGGCACAAATGTATGCAACATGCCTAAAATGCGCCTGAATATTGCCTTCAATGCATCTTGCTAAATTTATCCCCGCTTTTTTTATTGTAGAGAGATGCACATAGGAGAAGAAAAGTGTGTCAAAATGGTGAAAGGCACTCTCCACACGTGTGGAGGCCCTCTTTTGATGTGGGTGTGTGTTTATGGAGTAGTGTATGAAGGACATTAGGTGATGAAGTTTCGCCTACACACTATGCATAACTTCTTTTTGGTTTGTGAGTGGGATTAAGGTGGGAGGGGGTGTTTCCCAACTGTCTCCGCTTGCTGGTACTGTCAGTTTGTTTGCCCAAACGTTCTCAGACTCATTAACGCGGGAGCGCGTCCACTCAGCAATTGTTTGGAAAATCCGTTCTTAGAGCATTTCCATGTCGTTCTCTTTGGTTCTGTTCTGATTGGTCAGCACTATGTGGGAGTTGTCCGTTACATCTGTCGATGTTTCTCTTTTCCATGAGGTAATCTGAGGCGACAAATGCACGAGGTTAGGGACTCCCAAGGTGATTATGCCATCTACATGCTGTAATGGGACAGCAAGACCTCTGCTTAGAAGCCGTTGCCTTCTTGAGTCGCAACTAACCAGCAGCAGACGACGGTATACATGAAGATGGTGTGAAGCTGGGCTACCTAGCACTCAGTTACTCCCAAAGCTATCTTATTGACAACCCGAGCTGAAGGCATCCTTATTGCAATTGCAGAGAAGGTCTAGGATGTGGGTGGCATAAGCAGGGCTTCGTGGCGCTTCTGTGGGGGCTGAACAATTGGGTACTGGGAAAATTTAAGCAATTTTCATATGATACTCTCTTCTAAATGTAGCGGTCATGATTACCCTCCTCCTTCAGCACTCACGGAGAAGGTGGTTATACGGTGGACTTTTCAATTCAACTTTACTGCTGAGGTCCAAAAGGACCCATTATGAAGGGGTCTATTTCCATGCATTGTTTATGAGTTGACTGGGAGGATTTACGAGACCATAGTCCTCATTCGTTTGTTCTTCCATGCATTCTCCTTTTCTGCTCTTTCTATTCTGCCCAACCGTCCACCGCAGTCTTTTCCGGCACTGTGAAATACTGAAAACTGATAGTTAACTCATCATTTATTGTTGTCACGACTATATTATGGGCGGCTCTGATATCCTTTCTACTGAGTGGACGCCCTTCTGCTGATGGAATTTCGCAGAGATCGCAATCATTGAAATCAGGCTTACCGTTATCTTTCCAACGTGGTCACCAATGTCACTAACTCTGTAGCCACGAGGCTGTTGGTGCAGACTGGATTGGGGAATTAGTTGCATAGGTGAGCGGCACTAGCGTGGAGAGCTGATTCAAGGCTGGAATACTTGATTGCAGGGCCAAGACCGATGTCGTTCCGTTTTAGTTAGTAGCCTTCCGACTCCACCCTGGTCTACTGGTAGGGATGGTTCCACACTCGAATAGCAGGCAAGGCCTTCTGGAGTAGCTCAGATTTAGCTTTATAAGGCATTCGATTGCAAGCTTTCGCCTTCATTCGTTTTGAGTAATGATACTTGACTTGCTATTGACAACCTTTACCACACCGGCCCCTGATTGGTCCGATTTGTTTATCCCCCCACCTTCCCCCATTTCCATTGGCTGTCTCAAGGTCGATTCGAAAAACTAATTACTGGATCTTTCTTTTTATTCCCTTTACAGAGCGTTTCGATCATCACTGTCCATGGGTGGGGAACTGTGTCGGAGCACGCAATTATCGCTACTTCGTTATCTTCCTTCTGGCTGTTTCTCTGCTTTGTTTTTACGTCCTTTGCTTTTCCGTTGTCAATGTTGTCCTTAGTGAGTCAACCCTCCTTTGAGACGTACTACCATTTTTATTTCACTTTACTTTATTAACTTAGAATAGGGAAGTTATTCAGTAGCATTAACCTAGTTATGCATTTTCTTGAAGGGCATGAATGTTAGTGGTTTTCATTTTAGACGTAGAACTAATTGACGGTAGGGTGTGGTTCGATGCTTAACTTTTAATGTTCTTCATTTGGATGCATAGGAAGTAAGTTATGTCGCGTACTGACTTTGGCTTCTGCTTATATTTTCGAACTTGGACATAAATATTCTACTTATCAATTTAAATAGCGCCTATCGTTAGCCTTTTCTTCGCCCTTTTAGCCTACCAAAATACTACGAATATCACCGACACAGTGAAGCAAACTCCAGTGTCATATCCTTTCACTTACCCACTGGCCTGCCGTCAGGGCTGAAAATCGCATTGTTCATTGTTTTACCTACTTTTTTTTATGATGAAGCAGCACGTTGTGTCTGCCTTCCCACAATTGCCATTCCTTAACTTGGTGCCTCTGTTTGTGCACATTCATAGAGATTCTCTTCACCATCTTCCTTTGCCTTTCGATATCTGGTCTTGCGTTCTATCACGTCTACCTTAGCTGTCGCGAGATTTCCACTCATGAAGATGTGAGTTTGAGCTAGAACTACTGATTTGAAAGTGTTGGGAATTGGGGCGGCAAGTGATATCCAGTTCATGTTTCCAAGGCATCGATGAGGACACTAATTTGAGGGACCAGAAACCATGGGATCTAGTTAAGGCTGGTCATTTTTCTGTTTTTAGATTAGACACTTTCCTAAGACCCTGCGTCAAATGGGCCGAGAGAACCCCTTCTCCAAGGGCAACGGTATTGTCAATATGCTCGGTGTGCTGTGTGGTCCTGCTCCACCAAGGTTTGTCCTGGTGCCGATTGGTGTTCGTTTTAGCATTGTCTTTGATTTTTTTTCGAATACCACTATGATGGCTGATGCTCAGAGCAATCCAGACAGACAACTCAGAATAGAAATGGCAACGGGGTGAGGTGGATAAATAGGAAGCAGCATGCAGATCTGAAGGTGTTCTTCATATTGTGTGGCTTCTAGGGAACATTTGCGACGACAACTCAATGGTTTGTGAAATGATCTCCGTAGATTGTCTTCCACTTCTTAGTGGACGTCAGATGAATCTCCTTAGTGTAATGATGGAGGCAGAAATGACAGTTTGTACTGAAGACGCTGCTAAAAAAAGGACGGAAGGCAATACGACTACTTTCAAAGTTGTAGCTTAGACACTAAGGGTTGGTCTCTGGTGAAATACTTGAACCATTCCTAAGAGCTAAATTGAACTGGTCGAAGGGATCATTTGGTGGTGTGTTGCATGACCCTACCTTCGAATTTCGTCACCATGACAGGGTGAGCGATTGGAGTGTCTTTGCAACTGTCAAGTCATTCATTTCAAAGTACACGAACGGTCTCTGTTGTGTGTAGGTCAAGCTCACATACTCCTTTCAATTTTTAGTACATTTGCGAATAGTGGCCTCTTATACTGCCTGTTGTCGCGCTCACAGAAGTGCCTCCTCACCACATGACATTTTAAATGTGTTCTAAAATATTTTTTCTTAATTCGCAGCGATGAATGATTTAGCATCGTTTTTACATGTCAATCAATATGTGATCCTCGCCTCTTCGCCTTGATACAGTACCTTGAAGGCGTGGAAGTTGGTTGATCCAGAAGTCGTTAGGTCTCTGAATTCTCCCATGCTGTCATCGCCACGCTCCGTTGAAGACCTCGCGATGTACCACAAGCAGTCAGTTGCTGCTCGACCTCTTCGCTTCGACTCGGGAACCCAACAAGGGGAGGTCTGTCTAGCGCAATTAATTCCTCCTTTGAATCTTCATTGCTGAAAAAAATAGTGCTTATGACACTAACAAAGAGGCTCCTAGAAATGATGTAATGTGGGCTTGCCCTAAGATGCATTTAAATAAGGGGTTTTCGACCCTCTAGTGTCTGTGATTGTGGCTTTTCTTCAACGAGGAGCCAACTGCTGTGCGACAGATTAAGCTTATACGGTCAATGGCAAGCATTAGTTTTGGTGTGGGTCAGAAGGGTAAATCTTTGTTTTCAATTGCGCTTTATTCGTTCCAGTGGTTGGAGAGAGTCAATACAGTATGATATTACCAGATAGGTGAGGGGAGTGTCATAATTTTTTTCCACTAAAGAAATTTGCTACATCGAATGAATCTTGAGTAGAGGTTTCTTTTGTCATGCTTTTGTAGGTTGACTGGAGAAACACAACGGGTGGTTACCCTCGACAAGCTCCCACTAATTCCGTGACCTCTCAAAACATCGGTAGGTCAACCCTTACTCGCCGTTTAAGGGATCTCATAGGGGAGTTTTTAAGAAGACATGAGCCTTTATTGAAGAGGGATAAAGGCGAATCTAACCATTCACCTGAGGCTCCTCTATCCATTCTTATGATCGTACATCAGTCCGGTTGTTAGCCTAATGCGTTTATCCTACATTTTATTCTTATCAGAGCCACAATCACAGTCATCAACGTCATCGACGAAGCCTTTAAAAAAGCCGCGAAAGGTCACACTGGCAGACGAGTTGGATGAACACGGTGATCGAATGCCGAACCCGGGATTTGCTGGACGCTCCATTGCCGCCATGACGACGACGTTACCCCACAGTGCCCCACCTTCACACACAGCCTCCATTGGCCATCCTGATGGTTGAAAGTAAGGATGAAGGGGGGAACTACTGTGTTCTGACCCTCAGTTTCCTCTGCTCCCCTTGTTATTTTCGTCCCACCCACATGTATTGTTTAAATACCTTATTATTTTTTGTGCAATGATCTCGTCTGGCTTCATCTTTGTCGGGTGGATGGGTCTCTGAATGGGCAAATTTAACGGGAGAACGAATATGGAGTGAAGGATAGCCGCATTATTACTCAGTCGCATCCATCTTCGTTTTCCCCAAGTTGGTAGGTGATTGGGATAGGAGGAGATCCAGAAAAAAAAGAATGTCTCCATGGATGGGTGGGTGCGTTTTGAATGGCTGGAGGGTTGGATATAGGTAAAGTGGCTAGAACGTAGATCCAGATCAAACGTCTAGGTGGGCGGTCATGGGCAAATGAATCTGGGATAGGTAAATGTGTTGCGGGGACGGGTAACGAGTAGAAAGGTGGGAAGGGGATTTCTAGGAAAAAAATATTCAATGGTGTCCGTACTAACGCAAAACGTTGGCGACTAGAATGTGATGTGTTTGGGAGAATGCCTACTGAATTCAACCTCTAGTGTCCAACAGGTAGGGTTCGCTTCATTCGACTACCTAGAGTCGCCTCCACAGAGCGCAAATTGCCATTCAACTCGCTTTCAAATAACTCATCTTCTGCGGAACTTCTCTGTTATGAACCAGAGGGATCCATTCAGCAGGCCGTTCAACGAAGCTAAGGTTTAGAATCAAGGCAAAATGCCATCACAGGACATAGGTTGTGATGTGCTTTCCGAGTATCAAATCCGTTAATGAACTGCGGGAGGTTCGCTGCAGAAATTTTCCACTGCAAGCGCCCGCAGATGAGATGTTCTAAATCTTTTGCAAATACTATCAGAAGGTGATTCAACGGGTGGCTGCTAGGGAAGCATCAGTTGTGAGTTACCTTTGGTCAACCATGTTTCATCTCCTTCTTTCTTTGGCTAGTTGCTTCTCTCACGAAACAACCTCGCCTCAGAAGCGGATACAAAAATGGGACCGAAGTACGTCACTTTCTAAATGGCTCGTACTGATGTTGCTGCTGCTGCTGTTTGAGGGCTACAAGAAGGGTCTGCCGTTTATTGGGTGAAACCCAACTTTGAATTAAACAATAGCGAAAGATGATAAACATGCACCGTTAGTCAGATGCCACGCCTGGCCAAGTCTTTCAATGCCGAAAATTAACTAAAAAAAGAGAGTTTGAGGGCGGAAATGACTAACTTTTAGTTAGTCGTCACTACAGCATCTGAGAAATAACTTGTGTCATTTTTTTTTATCTACCCAAACCAGAGGTGCCTTCCATGAATGTTAAGTAGTATACGAATTTATGGAAGGTTACATTTGTTGCTGGTTGCAAAAGCGATCAAAATTTGACCATTTTCGATTGCAACGATGTAGGAGCCATTTTCTCTCCACGCCTTACTGCTACTAGTTGGAACTCGATGTCATGTCAGCCGGTAGACACCAGACATGTGCATCAATAAACATGAAATTTGGATGTAAAGATTGTGATTGGCTTGACAACCATCTGCTATGAATGAATCTACACAGAACAGGGTGACTTTCAAAAGAGAAAGTTATTTCTGGTAATTAAAACATTTGTCAAGAAAAGTGATCTGATCTGAGATGAGCTAATCTGAGCTGAGGTAATCTAAGGCGAGGTGGGATAAGGTTAACTATTACTAAGGCGGTGAACTCTGGTGATTTGAATGTGAGTACTTCTGGGGGGACTAAAAGCATCTCGAGATGGGTGAACCCTATTCGTGACGTAGACTTGTGGTGTATAAATTTCGGGATTGAACTGTGCCAGACGATCTCTTTCCCGGTTTTTTTATTTTATCTCTCCTACCTCACCTCGATCGTGAACTCAATGGGACAGTCACAAATTCAAAGTTTTACTAATCGCTCTTCAGTCAGTGCAGAGAGTGAAGGTAGCACTGGGCAAACTCGTCAAAGTGACAGTGGTGCCACTTCCAGTTCGACCATCTCGACAACTAATGTACAGCACACTTTAGGACATTCCACGGAAGAAGAATTTCCTCCCCTGCCACAAACTTTGGCCTCAACGAACGCTGTTGCTGACAATGCAGATGGTGGTAGGTGGGGTCCGCATAGTGGTACGTTTTCTTCCCCTGGAACTGTCACTACGTTGTCTTCTATGATCGCATCAATACGCTTACCTAGCACTACATCTGAGGAAATAGCACGGTCGCCTTTCCCCAACGGTTTGCCCATTAGGGAATCAAGTCGCCGTGGCTTCTTCCGACGGTCTCGTGGCAACAGTTCCACCAACCGTCCTAACCACATGATTGACAACCAGTATGGAATGTCTAGCCTGCTTATCTGTGCCAATATATATTCCTCATTGAGTGAATTCGGTCCCAGCTTTAAAATGGCTCCTATGGACACGGATTATTGGCCTCCACCTAGGTAACCAGTAGTAGTTTCCTTTTCTCCTGCAATACTAATTCTTTTTATTGCTCAATTTAATCTACCCTGGCTTATTTCTGTGCGCAGTTTTGAAAAAAAAATTAGTTTTTAATTTGAATTGACCTCATTTTCAGTTCTTCGTTTTGTGAGGTGTCAGTACCTGTCACACATTTAACTGTCTGTGCACGGCGTATCATTACGCGACTTAGCGTTTAGTCGCTTTCTTCGAATTTGATGCTCAGAACTGGCATCTACTCAGGCTCGATTCTGGAAGCCTTTTTCGTGGTCGTGATTATTTTTCAAGAATCAGTTTGTAATTGGCTATTCTGATGATAGACTCATATTATCTTTGCTACTCCGAGCGCACCGCTTCCTATCACCCGCCATTTTACAACCACTCAAGGTTTAGCTAAGAACCAGACTCGTCAGCGAAGCGTGGATGTCAAATAGCCATTTTTAGTTGCAATAATCTCGCGAGAGAAATAGTCTTTTAAAAAGGAGAAAAAATCCCACTGTTCGCCTCGATCTACCATTAGACTGCGTTCTCCACTAGCCCACTTAAATTTCAGGGAGGGATATGTGGAGTTGCAAACTAGCTGAGTCATAGGACTACCATTTCCTTCATGCATGATTTGTTTCCTCTCTCGGTCGATTGCCATTCTTATCCAGCAATCGCTCTGCTAAGCTGCCAGCATTGTCAATTTTACCGTCATTCGCATGCCAGCGCTTCCCGAAACGTCATTACCATGCTGGTGTCTGTAGTACCACATGGAGAGGATGGGGCTGTTTAAGCACGGCTTATTGTTTGAGCATATGTATACGTGATAGGCTTCAACCTGTTTACACGTTGTTCGATTGCGGCACCTATGTTAATAAAGCGATCCCTCCTGTGATGACTTGCAGTGACACAGGGGGTTGATGAAAGCCTCTTCGTTGTTTACAGAGAACTGCTCGAAAGTTTCTCCGGTTCTCCGGGTAACCTGTTCGGATCGGGACCTCAGGACACAGAACACGCCATGCCTCCAGAAGACCTTGTTAGGAGACTTGTCCATCGTATTTTACTTGATGCTCCACTAGAAAGCCTCGGAAATCCAGCTCTCTTTTGGATATTCTACAACTTCTGTGGCAAGAAGTCGCAACTAATCGTCGCCAAGGAGTTGTGAGTCCTGACCTCTCAATTTCTTTTAGTTACTATGCATTACCGACCTGTTGCATCCCATATCGTTCCTAACTACCCTAAGGGATGGAGTTTAGCAAAGGTGAGGAGATCAAGGAAGGTGATAATAATGGCTTTCCAACTCCAGATACAACCGAGGTTGGCGGTATCACAAGACGATGAAGCGGTGGCTCAAACCTCTTCCTGACAATGAAGCAACTTATGGAGGAGACGTGAAGCATGGACTGTATTATTGCTGGAACCCTCTAGTAAATAAGGCTGAGGTTAAAAAAGTGGAATTTCGCTATACTGACCTGGATGTCACACCGGCCACCTACCAATTGTCCTCCCACACTCTAAACGCCAGGGTGCAGTTCATGTTGCCGAAGTCTCAGCAGCAACAACAACAACAGCAAAGGCAGTAGCAATCCACTACACTTGTTGCCATTTCCGAATTCGCTGATTTGTCTGCCTTCGACGGCACGAGTGCAGCCGACGTTGACGTATTGTAAACGTCATCTTAGCCTACTTCTACATGCTGCAGTCCTCTCCTGTTTCAGGTCGTATATGCACTTACCCTCCCCTTTTTTAGCCCTCTTGTTCACTAACTAGGCACCTATCGAAGGCAGTGTGGATGTGTCAGTTTCTCTTGCGCCCTCCAGCGGAGGTGTTTGAGGTGATTTGGCTCTGTCATACACCTACCAACCAACCTACCTCTTAAAGGATTCATTGCCCCATGTTTTATCCCATCTATGCAATTCTTCCTTCCCTCCTTTACTATACTCCACCTAGTTTATTAGCGGCGACAAAAGCAGCATTTACAGAACTAGCAAATACCTTCCAAAACTCTTTCTCTTCATCCCACATGCACAACATAACTTTTCTCTCTTCTAGTAGGGAAGGAATGAGGTGCCTCTTAACTCGTCCTACAAATTGGAGCTCAATGCACTACCTTGTCAGTGTAGGCGTGCTCTCCATCACCATTTCCATGAGCCACTTGCAGTGTAGTTGGTTCGGATGGCCAAGTGAATCTAATATAGCTGTCTTATAGTCAACTTTTGCTGTAGTTAAAATGATGGGCATTAGGCCAGTTTTGTTCATAGCCTTTGGAAGCCAATGGTAAATTTGCTTCCCCTCGTTCAGTGAGCGCTTTCATCGCAAAACCTTCCCTGTAGACGTGGAAATGCAACACCTACGAGAGCAAGTAAAATCCCTAAATATTTGGCATGCAGAAAGGGTGTTTTCTTAAAAAAAATCACGGAGGTGGGAGCAAAATGGTTGATGAGGAAGGTAGAGGATGCAAGACAAACGTAGTTCCTCCATTGCTCACCCATGTGGCCGGAAATGCTTCAAGTTCAATTTGCGTAGATTATCTTGAGTAGATGATTCCTTCAGGAATCCATTATTTTAAGGTTGGTTCTACCGTGGTCAAACTACTGCATCAAAGTGGTTGAAAGGGTCTAGCGTTAGAGAAGCCTCAAGTGCATCTGATACCACAGGGGCATACAATGCTAAACGAGGAGAAGAATGGCTGTCGTAAGCAAAATCGGTACTGCCGTAAATGGAATGAGACCCATTGTTTCCATGGGTTACTGCAAATCCCGGATCATACCCAATGTCCACACTACCAAAATTGTCAGCATGAAATTGGACAGGTAGATAAGAGAAATTAAAAACAATTCAACTCAGCTACATGAAACTCATACAGGAGAGTGTAATCCTGAGCACACAGGCCGGGTTCTTACAACCCCTAAACCGCATTACAAACAGATACCAAAGAGCTGAGATAATAATCGGGTCAGAATAAAGCCAAAAATTTTAATTTTAATAGTGTTCGAAACACAGATAAAACAAAAATCACAAATAGGGTAAATTTCGACTTCTCCTTCCCGAGTCAACCTTTACGATTGAACACAATACTTTTCTCTGTCCTTACCCCAACATTGGTAAAACCGTCTGCATGGAAGCCATGGAAAGGGAAACTCATCTCTACTACTGTGATGATTCCAGTCACCCGTTAAAATGTAAAAGGATCAGGGCGATAGGTTTTATCAAGAGCTTAAAATCACATATGATCTATTTGCCCGTCGCTCAACACCCATTCCTTGGCACCGCTCACCTTGTGCCTTTCCAGCCACCCAGTCTTTAACCCTACCCACCCGTGTTATTTCGGTTAGGCGACGCACCAAACAACAAATCGCGGTAGGAGTTGAGATTAGCGCTGATAACCCCCATACCCGCACATGTGGGTGACCCCTCGTACATGAGGTCAAACTGGTGATTCACGCATGTACATAGACGGTGAGCTTCATCTGTGCTCATTCCTTTCGTTGCACGGGCGACTGACAGATGTGTTGCTTGTCTGCTCTTCGTCTGTTCACCACACTTACTTGAATGATGGCAGAGAGAGGAGAGTAAGTTGCATTATTTCACCTGATATCTCCTGCAGGCGAAATGCATATGATCAATCCTCATCGAAGACCGCCGCCATTAGGTAGGTTTAATCAACTCCCCTTCAGGAGTACACTAGAGCTAAAACGGCAAAGCATGTGCCAAGCGATGTGCGTACAAATGCTCCGTATTTCCAGCAAACTCCTGATAGGAGGGTAAGTGAGCATTCAATGTGTAGAACTGGCAGGAACGGTTTAATCCCAACGTAGTAATGTGATTTTCTTTTCCACTTCACTGTAGTCGTTCCTAATCGACTCAAATGCTTTCTCACCACTGGGCATATCAAACGACGGCATTATGTACAGCCAAGCTCATTGCCCTTCATCCTCCACTCATACCAGGACACTAAACTATGATGGAGGCAACAAAGTCAATGCCAACAATGCAGGCTGCAGTACGAAAAATGATGCCGTCAATTACCTTCTACAAGGAACTAATCCATACCTCGGCGCAATACCACAACGGGGTAGTTGCAAGCCCCCTCTGCTCGCTCTAATGAAAAGCATGACCCACTCGTTGAATACCGAGAGTGCCCACTCCCCACTTATATTCCGTCCAGCAGATAATGCAAACTCGTCGTTGCTGGGACCAACTAAGCCTACTGCGAGTTTGGAATGTTTAAATAGGTGTGTGAACACCTCCACCAACCACCTCAAGCCATGTACTAGCTCGAGTACCGGTCTCGTGTTTGATTCTCCTGATTACCCCCTCCTTGTCAAATGCGCCAATACATCAGACGTTCGAGGTAGGCCAGACAGCTATCAGCGTCGCAGCCAAGCAGCAGCTACTGTAAAGGGCGGTAGTAACAGCGGAGCAGCCCGTCTACGCAGCGATCGTGATGGTAAGCAAATAAACACGAAATTCTCCATGGAGGAGGATTTTCCGGCCCTTCCAAACGTGCAAAAGTCCACAAAAACTTCCACCACCAATGAATGTGGTAATGACTACGACGCTACTGCCAATAGTACTCCTTCAAAGCCTTGCACACCCTCTACCAATGTCACTTCCAAAACAACTGCCTCCTCCTCATCCTGCAGTGTTTCCACGTCAAATTCATCTTGTCAACCAATCGACGCTACATCGAACGAGGCTGCAAATGGGAGTCAAATGGGTAATAAAAAGAGCAATGCAGAGAGTGGAAGAGAATCATCTGAGGCAGGGGATTCCATTCATTCTGTAGAACTCCTAGACAATGACCGCATCACCGGCATTCCCAACGACATGGTCAACAACCAGTTCGGAATGCTCGGTCTTCTCAAACTCACTGAAATCGACCCGTCATTTGGAGTCTTCGCACCGGGAATCGACCTCAGCAGGCAAAACTTGCACAACTTGCCTCCACCTGGGTTAGTCACCTCCTCCTACTTCCCCTTCCCCTCATCACCCATCGCGTGTGTTCGCTTCTTCGCAAGGGTGCCTCCCTCTGTCGGGCGAATGGAGCGCTCTCCCCATCTGAGTCATGGTTGTGCCATGCAGGTCATGGTCTCCAAACGCCCACATCCTCCTTCTCCTCCCCCTTCCCACTAGTCATCTCCTCTTGCTAGCACTCGGTGGTATGTGTGTTTCCCAGTGCCTTCTTGCCCTTCCTAGTGAACTGCACAATAGTTTCACATCTGCTCCGGTCAACCAGCACACGTTGCCACCACATGAGGCGGAATACGACGTGCCTGCGGAGTACCGAATCCACCATCGAAGTGCTGGTCGTCTCCTCCCTGACCCACCTCTCAACAAACTCACCGATGAAATTCTCTTCTGGCTTTTCTACAACCTGTGTCGTGAGGAGGTTCAACTGGTCGTCGCCAAGGAGCTGTGAGTCCTCACCTCTCAACTTTGCCCTCTTCACACACACTACTGGTCTCTCACCACACCCTTCTTCTCCTCCCAACCCCCATGCGTGTTGCAGCATGGTGGGGTGGGCGAGTGGAACTAGCGATCCTACTTGCTTCCTGTCTGTAGGTACAATCGCGATTGGCGCTACCACAAGAAGAAGATGCGGTGGTTCACTCGTGTGCCTGACAGCGAAGTGATTCGAGAGGGCAGTAGGGAGCAGAGCACCTACTACTGCTGGGACCCGGTCAGCTTTCAAAAGGTCACCCAACAAATCATCATCTGCTACGCCGACCTGGACGACACACCCACCACCTACCAGTTGTCCTCACCCACCCTCAATGCCCGAGTGCAGTTCATCTCCTCAAATCACCACCAACAATAGCCGGTGCCACACAATCCGCTGCAATGACAGCACCAACGTCCCCATCTCCGCGTGCTGCATTGCTCCCCATTGCTGTCAAATAATGCGCACTCATGTTAGCAAACCCTTCGGAAACACGATTCTTTGTGTTAATTGTGTCTTCGTTTCGTTGGTGGTTGGCTTGGGAGATGAAACCTGTTCCAAGTGCTACTTTGTTAGTGGGATCTGGCTTCTTAATGCTTCTATGCGACCATTTTGCGGTGTGATGCATTGGGACGTTCAACTGAATCTTGTTAGCTAATAGGCTTTCTATGAAAACAACGCTGTCTGATTTTCACAGGCTGAGTTTGTGGACAGATACTAGGGCAGACTGGTGAACATGGAACTTGTTTGCGACAAGTGAAACGTATCAATGGTGGCATTGCTGGGTCTTGGGGTATGCAAGTGGGAGAGGTACAATGGGCGCTATTTCGGATCTCTCCAACGCAATCTGCACATCACTACCGTTGCGTCTCCCTGTCTTGCACTCGTCTTTGCCTGCCCTTAATGACATCCACATCCTAGTCACGCATAATGTTTGGCATGCACTTAATATCCATCTAGCTGAAAGTTGTGATAAACTCTTCTCTACATGCCTTCCTTTGCTATTCAAACTATTCCATTCATTCACATTTGATGCTCTCAAAAGCCTTCTTTTACACAAAATTCCATTTTAGACAACAGTACACTAACCAACCCAGTCACCTATGTCTAGATAAAGAGGACAGGATGGGCACTTTACCCCTACCTTTTGTTTGAGACGAGTGGAATGTCAAAATTTATGCTCCAGGGACAGGATGGG
The DNA here is from genome assembly GCA_001870725.1 of Taenia solium. NCBI lineage: Eukaryota > Metazoa > Platyhelminthes > Cestoda > Cyclophyllidea > Taeniidae > Taenia > Taenia solium. The sequence goes on along the minus strand of MIEF01007359.1, from coordinate 48,821 downwards.
CACTTTACCCCTACCTTTTGTTTGAGACGAGTGGAATGTCAAAATTTATGCTCCAGGATTCATCTTGCAATGTTGGCATTGCTTAAGTCTATATGGCATTTCTCTCCTCTTGCCAGCCCTTAGCGTATTCAGTAAAATAGAGAGATAGGTATCTTTATCCGCTTACCCTTGCTTAAGATATAAGGATAATTTTTTAAATGTTTTCGTCAAAGTTGGTAATAACTACCACTATGGCTTTTGTTATCAATCAAGATCTCAACAAGGCGGAGGAATGGGACGATCATCATCACTTCCTCGCCACAGCATGACGCTTCCTTTCTACCTGCATGCTATGCAGAAGCGGTTATTACCTGTACAAAGCCGAACAACCACGATTGATGCTGACCAGTTAATCTACTATTAACCAGGACTCTTTTCTTCTTCTTCTTCACTTTACCCATCCACTCGGTGCAGTCTGATTTAACTTAATACAACTGGATGGTGGCTCAAAGCCACTTCTTTCTGTAAAGCATTTAGAAATCGCGGCTACGGCGCAGTAACTGGTGATTACAGGATACAAATACCATGTGTATACACTCCCTCTGCCAGGTCAACACATCTGGGCTTGGTATTTCAAGCTCAAGTTTTACGTGATCACAAAACCTGTGTAAAGTGGGAAGAAGGGAAGGTAAGGAGGGAAAGGGCAAGGATCAAATACACTTTCCTCTTACTATTCCGCCCTTAATTCCTAGCTGCTACTTCCGCGAATTCACAAAAGAGGTAGAAGACATCATAGACGTTTATCTGAATGGTTTCATTCTTTAACTGAAGAGGTTTCCATTTTATTGACATGCGACAGAGTTTGAAGTCAAGGAATCCGTACGAAAATTATGGATGCATAACGCATTTCAGGGCACATCACACCTAATCACAAGATTTGGACACATAGTACCTCGTACATGCAAACACACATTCCAGCAATGTAAAAGGTCAGATTTCAGATCACTCTGCCCTGCCTTTATCTTCGAATACATTTGTACGCTTGCCGTACCATTGAACCCATCGCAGAAACATTAAGCCATCATAATAAAAAAATAACCGTATATGTTTAAAACCTTCCTTTAGGGTGAAACTGACATAAATACGTTAGGTAAGATATCTAGTCACCCTCGTCCCAGTTTATTCCTCTGGCCTCCTTCAGTCTCGTAATACAAGGAGGCAGAAATTTCGGGTTCAGCTTTATGGACATCAAATAGCAAGTGGAACGGCGGGAGGTCTACACAATGGGATTCTAGTTTCGACAGATGTTCCTCTCCCGGCAGCATTGGTCTGGTATGATTTCCAAACCTAGATATTTAAGGGAGGCGACGAAGAGGATGAGCACAGGCGAAGCTCATCACTTATTTTTGTGCGTGAGTCACCAGTTTGACCTCATGCACCGTCACCCACATGTTTGTGCGTGTGGATGTCATCAGGGCTAATCGCTACTCCAACTGTGATTCGTTGGTTGATGTGTCGCCTTACCACAATTACCCGGTGGTTAGTGGTGGAATCCGGGCGATTGGAAGGGAACAATGACAAACAAAACCTTTGGCTTTATCTACATGCTTCCTTTACATGTGGAGCAGTGTACTAGTCTGCCTGATTGAGAATGTACTTCTTCTTCATTTTAGCCTATGTTATATTGCATAGCAGGGAATAATGGAAGACCCAATCGCTGGAAATCTGTTTTGCCAACCAAAAGGATGGAGCTAAATTGAATTGTTTGGGGAGAATGCTGATATTAGCGCAGTCAACTACCTCCTCTCACAGCTGCCATTACAATGTCTCACCTTATTCTTGTTCGACTGTAACGCGCAATAAATAGTTGGAGCAGAGACTGAGGGATATTCCAAATTTGCAGAGCTGTAGATGCTAGCTCTGCTTCAATCGACCGCTACAGCTAAGAGAAGGGTTAGTGCAGTATGAAGGCCAGACGGAAACACACGTGGCCAAGTCAAAATCAAACAAATCCCCCATTGGATATGCGAGAATTCGAAGGAGGAAACCTTGCAGCTACTTAACCAATAGAATCAATGAGAGAATTCTGCATGAAAAAATGTCGATGCGTGGAAGCGTAATAGATGGTGAGATGCTTGGCACACTGTGTTCTGCCCGCTTCATGAAGAGGCGACAAGCATAGCAGTGTAAAGCGAAGACGCAAAAATTTGCTTGGAATGAATGTGATGAAGCGGATGTGGTTATCAATGCCATCATGCTTCGGATTTTACAAGGATGTTGTCATCCATGTGTAGCATGAATAGGTGAGTGATACTGTCGAGTTCCCATAGGACTCGCTGTGTAAGGGAAGGAGTAGTTTGCAAACAAGCCTAAGTCAATGCTGCGACAAAATCTCCGCAGCACATCAATGAAAAGATTTGAGTGGAAAAGCCAAAAAATTTACCTCCGCTTTAATTAAAGGGAGCAGGCTAAGAGCGCCATCTGAGTGTGTCATGTTAGGAAAGTGCTATCGCCACCTTGTTTCCCTATAATGGAAGTATACATTTGGGATGCGCTGTAGGAGCTAAAGCGTCCAAGAAGGTGTGTTAGGCAGGCATTGTGTAAACCCACTCCCAGACCGAATTGACTAACTTGGCCCATGCAAGCGTGTACCAACCCGCCTCACCCCGTTAATAGCCTTGTCAAAAGGTAGGGGTAAAGTGCCCATCCTGTCCTCTTTATCTAGACATAGGTGACTGGGTTGGTTAGTGTACTGTTGTCTAAAATGGAATTTTGTGTAAAAGAAGGCTTTTGAGAGCATCAAATGTGAATGAATGGAATAGTTTGAATAGCAAAGGAAGGCATGTAGAGAAGAGTTTATCACAACTTTCAGCTAGATGGATATTAAGTGCATGCCAAACATTATGCGTGACTAGGATGTGGATGTCATTAAGGGCAGGCAAAGACGAGTGCAAGACAGGGAGACGCAACGGTAGTGATGTGCAGATTGCGTTGGAGAGATCCGAAATAGCGCCCATTGTACCTCTCCCACTTGCATACCCCAAGACCCAGCAATGCCACCATTGATACGTTTCACTTGTCGCAAACAATTTTCATGTTCACCAGTCTGCCCTAGTATCTGTCCACAAACTCAGCCTGTGAAAATCAGACAGCGTTGTTTTCATAGAAAGCCTATTAGCTAACAAGATTCAGTTGAACGTCCCAATGCATCACACCGCAAAATGGTCGCATAGAAGCATTAAGAAGCCAGATCCCACTAACAAAGTAGCACTTGGAATAGGTTTCATCTCCCAAGCCAACCACCAACGAAACGAAGACACAATTAACACAAAGAATCGTGTTTCCGAAGGGTTTGCTAACATGAGTGCGCATTATTTGACAGCAATGGGGAGCAATGCAGCACGCGGAGATGGGGACGTTGGTGCTGTCATTGCAGCGGATTGTGTGGCACCGGCTATTGTTGGTGGTGATTTGAGGAGATGAACTGCACTCGGGCATTGAGGGTGGGTGAGGACAACTGGTAGGTGGTGGGTGTGTCGTCCAGGTCGGCGTAGCAGATGATGATTTGTTGGGTGACCTTTTGAAAGCTGACCGGGTCCCAGCAGTAGTAGGTGCTCTGCTCCCTACTGCCCTCTCGAATCACTTCGCTGTCAGGCACACGAGTGAACCACCGCATCTTCTTCTTGTGGTAGCGCCAATCGCGATTGTACCTACAGACAGGAAGCAAGTAGGATCGCTAGTTCCACTCGCCCACCCCACCATGCTGCAACACGCATGGGGGTTGGGAGGAGAAGAAGGGTGTGGTGAGAGACCAGTAGTGTGTGTGAAGAGGGCAAAGTTGAGAGGTGAGGACTCACAGCTCCTTGGCGACGACCAGTTGAACCTCCTCACGACACAGGTTGTAGAAAAGCCAGAAGAGAATTTCATCGGTGAGTTTGTTGAGAGGTGGGTCAGGGAGGAGACGACCAGCACTTCGATGGTGGATTCGGTACTCCGCAGGCACGTCGTATTCCGCCTCATGTGGTGGCAACGTGTGCTGATCGACCAGAGGAGATGTGAAACTATTGTGCAGTTCACTAGGAAGGGCAAGAAGGCACTGGGAAACACACATACCACCGAGTGCTAGCAAGAGGAGATGACTAGTGGGAAGGGGGAGGAGAAGGAGGATGTGGGCGTTTGGAGACCATGACCTGCATGGCACAACCATGACTCAGATGGGGAGAGTGCTCCATTCGCCCGACAGAGGGAGGCACCCTTGCGAAGAAGCGAACACACGCGATGGGTGATGAGGGGAAGGGGAAGTAGGAGGAGGTGACTAACCCAGGTGGAGGCAAGTTGTGCAAGTTTTGCCTGCTGAGGTCGATTCCCGGTGCGAAGACTCCAAATGACGGGTCGATTTCAGTGAGTTTGAGAAGACCGAGCATTCCGAACTGGTTGTTGACCATGTCGTTGGGAATGCCGGTGATGCGGTCATTGTCTAGGAGTTCTACAGAATGAGTGGAATCCCCTGCTTCAGCTGATTCACTTCCACTCTTCGCCTTTGATTGATCGATCGATTTGGACATGAACTCGTTGCAGGGTTCAGGAAAGGAGGCAGTCGTGGTATTGGTGGTGGTGGCAACAGTGGTGGAGGTTGTAGACCCTGAGGACGTAGTAATATCTGCGGCGTCGATATCGTTTCCACTTTCATTGTTGGTGGTAGATTTTGTGGACTCTTGTATGTTTGGAAGGGCCGGGAAATCCTCATCCATGGAAAACTTCGGTATTGTCTGTTTAGTATATCTGGAGGAATGAATGTGACCTAATGCTTTTCGCCTACGTGAGACGTTAGGTAAAATAATGCAACTTACTTTTCTCTCTCAGCCATTATCTGGGTATGTGTGATGAAAGGAGGAGCAGACGAGCAAAACGTCTGTCAGCTGTCGATGCAACGAAAGGAATGAGCTCAGCGAAGCTCACCCCTTTGTGTGTGCGTGGGTCACCAGTTTGACCTGATGTATTGAAGGTCATCCACAGGTTCGTGTGCATCGATTTCATCAGAGCTAATCTCTACTCCAACTGTGATTCGTTGTTTGATGTGTTGCCTTGCTACAATCATTCGGAGGGTTAGTGGTGGGATATGTCGTTTAGAAAGGCATAATGGCAAACATACCTTTGTTTTTATCTATGTAAAATCATTGAAGGTAGGCGTGACGCTGCTGGTAGAGATGAAATGAGGATCGGCTCTGAATAGGGCTTTGTTTTGCAAGGCAGATCTAATTACTTTGTAGTCCGAATGCCTGCAGTTGGTTTATTCTAATGCTAGTTTTGTGTTAGAGTGGATAGGAAGGATCATGTTTCATTGCAAAGATCGCAGGTTAAAGGAGAACTCAAAGTTTACTTCATTTGAGGGTTTGGATTGGGCTTCGCATGTAATGAGGTTTACTGGTGCTTGGAGCAAGTTTTTTGACGGCCAGAAGCAAACTACCTTTTTCGGATTGCATTTGGCTTGGGTGAATGCGTTTGCTTTCCTCTAGCGATGAAGACTAACTTGGGATAATCCTTGCACTCTTCAAGGCAGCTTTTACAATGCGAAGCTTAAAAGTTATTTGGTTGCCCATGAAGCAACTTTGTCCACTGCCTAGTACAGCTTGGTCAGGCATTTCGAGAGATGGTGATTGGTCTAATATCTGCAATAGGTCACTGCAAAACTAAGACGCATTACGTTCACGGAGGCCATCCTTCTCCTCATCAGACATCGCGAGTTCTTACGATATATGACGCAGTCGAGACTTTGTGAGTACTAGGCCCCACAACAATTTCGATGCAGTCTGCTTATTGGTAGGTGATGTTTGGTCACCCTGATTACTTTCATACACTTTTCAATTGGTATTACTAGTCCCATCAAAGCGAAAGGGCTACAAGCCTGTGCTGACACTCATTGTGCGTAAAGGTCGTTGACATGGTTCTGGTCGCCGTAGGTTCTGCCTTCCCATCATGAGGATAATGAAATGAGAATTTCATTGGCTATCCGAGCAATGAACAAGGAATGGGAATTGGTTGGAGGTGCTAACAAGCCATCCGCTGCTGTGCCGCGGCAAGAAACGGCATGACAGGATCATGGAAGGAGTGACTGTGTTTATTGTTGTCGTATTTCTCCCCCACCTCTTCCTTCCTTTTTTAGCTTTGGCGTCATTCCACTAATACATGAGTTCTATGGCTGATCTTGACTTTGTTCTTTCTTATCATTAGAAGCACCAGCCTTAGTAAACTATGCGACTTCGTACAGTTTGTCTCCCTATTCGCATCCACCCACTTTCCTGTTCGCATTTTCTTTTCTCGTCTTTGCTTAGATGCTAAGTTGTCCCTCGCGTCCGATTTATGGCAGAAATAGTTACAATTTAACTCACGTCTGGCCATTCTCTCTGTGTTTTTTGTGCGCGTGCTTGTCGTTGATTACGGTTGAGGCGAAAGGAAAAATCTGCGTCGTTGATGTCTAGCTTCTTGATAATTCCCCACTGTTATTTTCCTGTTTAAAGCATTCAGACAGCCAATCGAATCCCGTCATTATGAATAAATGGTGTCTCCAGTTCTACCGGCTGAGTAAGCGGACAGCAAATAGGACAGGCGGATGAATATGAAAGTTGTTTAAGTGAGACTATGAGCTTTACAACCCGAATAGCATAGTTCAATGGTGGTATTGCTTGGGTTAAGTAGTATACCTGTTCTTTTATCAACCCTCGGATCTTTCCACGGAGCACAGCGATTGCTATCCCCGTCTACACACTCGTGTTTAGAATAACACAACAAAGCACTCAGATTCGCTCCCTCAATTCCAACAATAGTCATCACAGTAATCCTTGTTTACCGTGAAGACCTTAACAAAGTGGGGGAATGGGTGAACGTCAGCACTTCATCCCCACCCCATTAGGCTTCCATTCTGCGCGTGTGCAATGCAGAAGCGATTAGCGGCCATTAAAAGCCAAGCAACTGCACTAGCTGTTGACCTCTTCATCCACCATTGCCCAGACAACCATTCCACGCACTCTCTTTACCCATCCATTCGGAAAGACATAAGTGAACCTATGCAAGTGAAGGGCGACTAAAAGAAACCTTTTCTCATAAAACACTAGAAACCGCGACTATCGCCAAGTACCTGATGGTTGGTGGGTCCGGGACACGAATACCATGTTCCCGTACTCCTTCTGACACATCAACACAATTGAGCGCGACATTTCAAGCTCTGACCTTATGTAGTCACGAAAGCTGTGTGTAGAGTGGGAGGAATCCGTGGGCAAACATGTGATTACACAAGGAATTTCCTCTTATTTCGCACTTAATGCAAAGAAATGGAGCTCTCGCACCTCGATAGCACAAAACATCAGCCAGAATGTCAGTGGATTAGAGCGATGCAAAGGGCCAGGTTGCAGATCACCCTTGTTATGCATTCATCCCCAAATTCATTTGCAGGTTTGCAGTAACACTACTTTCATTAGAGAAACGCGAATCCAAATGGTAAAATTCATTCAAATACGTTAAGATGCAGTGGCCGGTGTTCTCCAGCTCAGTTTTGTTTTCGGCCTCATTCAGTGGCGGTGTGTGCATCAAACTGACGTTACTTGGCATAATCTAGATGACCTTTAATGAGCGGATCCATGGCCGGTCTCACTCACTACCTCTAACTTGTCGCAGTCCCATTCGTTTTGGGCTGAATCGCAAAGTGCCTAGAACTGCCATCGCGATGATGACATGGTGCAAACCAATCTTTGGCCCCGACCAATAACTATTCAGTGCTTTGAAGTTGAGACAGACCCATGGGCTGCAGAAATACTAGTGATGATGATTGGCCCTCTAATCTCCTCAACCTCGATTTAAATAGAGACTGGAGAAAAATTCAGGTCGCATTAGAATTGCTCAGTATCGACCAACAGCATCTAATGCACAAAGAACTTTGTGTGATTTAAAACATTAAGTCTCTACTCTGACACATCAACAGCATCGGTGAAAACCGTCTGCAGACGCCAGAACAGCAGCGTATTTGCTTAGGCTCCGTATGACATCATACAGAAAATGCGTGTCTCTAATCCTATAACAATCCCAATCGCCCATCAAAATGCACAAGGACTGACAAAATAGCTTTTATTAGACTACGGTTCACGGATCGATGATTCACAATTGCAGACCGTCGATTAGCCCCCGTTCGAAACCCAGTATTTGGAACTGACAGTTAGTGCCTTTTCGTCCACTTAGTTGTCACCTCCTTCATGTGTGATTGAGGTGAAGCGTCATATCAAACAACGAATGCAGGCGGAGCAGATATAAGCGCTGGTAACATTGATACACGCACACATGCGGGTGACCCTTCGTACATGAAATCAAACTGGTGAATCACACGCACACATAGGCGGCGAGGTTCACCCGTGCTCATTCCTTTCGTTGCATCGACAACTGACAGACGTGTTGCTCGTCTGCTCCTCATTTTCTCAGCAAACGTGGCCACCCAACGGTGGAGAGAGGACAGTGAGTTGCATTGTCACCTGATCTCTTCTGTAGCCGAACTGTATTTCGTCAACCCTCATCGAGGAACACCGTCACTAGGTAAGTACACCAGATCTGGAACGATAAATTATTTGCCAAATGATGTGGAAAATGTCCCCCACAGGGCGTGGTCCAACATCACGAATACAAATAATTCACGGCAGCATTTTCTTACCAAAATGAGGATGGTTTTGGTCATGCTATCTCCATTACATTTAGACCCTCTGAATCGTACAAAAGGCGAAGGACAGAAAGCAAGTGGTGCTGAATAATGGGGCAGCACAGGCGATGAGTTAGAGAGAAAATGAAGCACGAATAACTAAACAGAATCAGTATGCTGAGCACAAGTTTTACACACAGCTCAAGGGATGTCGACTTACCCTCCAAGCAGGAATTTGTGGGAAAGACCGAAAGTTTGCTAGGGCATCACCTGACAAATTTCTCGACGTTGCGAATCAAGCAAGATAATAAAGAAGAAAATGGAGCACATTAAGCTTCAATGTTGCTGAGTGAGGGTTAGTTAAATGCATTTGGTCTGCTACGGCTACTACTGTTCCGTTCCTTGTCCATGAAAATGCAGAAATGCCTGTAAACCGAACGTTGAGGTAGGTTGAAAAGCAGCACTGCTACGATCACCATCATCACTTACACAGTGCACTCTACTGTTGTAACAGTCTTTTGCAAGAGTCGAATCAAGATTCCAGCTCTGTGAGCTGTCAGCGACTGACTAACGAAACTTCGTGATGAAAGAAATGTCGAAGAAATTAGGTGGAAGGCAAAGCGGGGAACACCCTTGGTCTGTGATATGGGAGACACTGGTAAAGCCAATGGAAGAAAATTTGTAGATGCACAAGATCTAATGCTGGTGAATGAAACAACGCCTTGATGAAAATACTGAGTATTTTTACCGGGCCTTTATGTATGTGGGCAAAGTAGAGCTCACTTAGGATTGAAGCAATTCAGGCATTTCAGTTCTCTTCAAAGTATGCAAACTACTCCTTTAAGCCTCTGCCAAGCGTCAATGAAGGATTGGCAGACTTGAGATGCACGTAAATCACTTTTAAAATGCTCACTATAATGAATCCTTGTTCATGTCTTTGCTCTCGGATGTGCACGTCTATCGGAAGGCCATAGTGTGGCTGCGTAGTACAACATTATAAAGAGACATGCATTAAACTTGCCTATGCTTACAGGTGTGGATATTCAAGTGTGATCTCACACGTGTTCTAACAATAAAAATAGAAGTCATCATCAGCCGTAGAGAGTATGTATAAGTGAGATAATGCTCAAGTCGGGAATGATGCCTCATGTGGTGGCAACGTGTGCTGATCGACCAGAGGAGATGTGAAACTATTGTGCAGTTCACTAGGAAGGGCAAGAAGGCACTGGGAAACACACATACCACCGAGTGCTAGCAAGAGGAGATGACTAGTGGGAAGGGGGAGGAGAAGGAGGATGTGGGCGTTTGGAGACCATGACCTGCATGGCACAACCATGACTCAGATGGGGAGAGTGCTCCATTCGCCCGACAGAGGGAGGCACCCTTGCGAAGAAGCGAACACACGCGATGGGTGATGAGGGGAAGGGGAAGTAGGAGGAGGTGACTAACCCAGGTGGAGGCAAGTTGTGCAAGTTTTGCCTGCTGAGGTCGATTCCCGGTGCGAAGACTCCAAATGACGGGTCGATTTCAGTGAGTTTGAGAAGACCGAGCATTCCGAACTGGTTGTTGACCATGTCGTTGGGAATGCCGGTGATGCGGTCATTGTCTAGGAGTTCTATAGAATGAGCAGAGTCCTCTTCTTCTGAGGATGCACTACTTCGCCGTACAGTTGCTTAAGTAAATGAATTCGACATGGAAGCGTTGCAGAAGAGAGATGATGAGGTGGTGGCCGTGGTGGCACTGAAGGAAGAGGAAGAAGTTGAAGCGGCAGCATTGGGTGCAACGGAGCTACCAGCAGGAGGAACTCTGAGCCATTTAGAGGTCTTGGAAATCATTACTCGTATCGAATTTCGGAGTTGACTGCCTATTGGAGCTGTAGAAATGTGACTAAACACATTTTACCTGATGGAGACATCGGATAAAATAATGCAACTCGCTGTTCTCCTCCGGCCATTGGATGGATGTGCATGGTGAGAGGAGGGACAGCGGACAAGCTAAACGTCTTCCAGTTGTCGATGCAACGAGAGGAATGAGCACAGTGAAGCTCACCACTTATGCATGTGCGTGGGTCACAGTTTGACCTCGTGCAAGAAGGGTCACCAACACGCGCGTGCGTATTGACGCTCTCAGCGTCAATTTCTACTCCGACTATGATTCGTTGGTTGATGTGGTGGCCTCCCACATTGACGTGGGGGAGAGTTGGGGATTGAAACTGAGTGGATGGAAAGGCGCAGGGACAAAGGATACCTTTTTTAATCTACAAGAGATTGGTTTAGTTAGCTTTGGCGCTGTTAGTGGAGATAAAATGGGCGCTGTTCTTGATCGGGGCTTTATTTTATGAAATAGAAATAAGTAAGTTGTAGTTTGAATGTCTGCTAACGGTTTGTACTGATGCTGGCGCTGTGTCAGATTGGAGGAGCAGGATCATAGTTCATCACACAGACCCTAGGAATAAGGAGAATTTGAAGGTTACTTCAGTTGAGGTTTTGGACTAAATGGAGATCTAACCAGCTAATGCAAAGTGTTATAAAAGCTCTTTGATTGGATTGAGCTCCACTTGGTACAAGGTTATCGGCGCCGAGGGCCAATTTATAATCTTTGGAGGCAAAATTCGAATGTGTTTTTACGATACCTGAATAGTTGTTAGCCGAATTTGCTGTGCAGGTGTGATTACCACACGAGAGGATGTCGATTGATGCCACAAGCGACCTGCGAGTTGTGCAGAATTTTTATAGCATACCTGCTCTCAAGGCCTTCTCCATCGAAAACCCAGGTGGTTACTAGTGCGCCATAACTGCAAAGAAAATGTCTCATTGTTCGTCGGCATTAGTGGGCGCACGTGGTGCATGGCTGCGGTGACGCTGTGAATGGATTTGCAGAGTATGACGTCGAGCAAGCAGACAGAGACAGAGGAGAGGGTGTGGGTGGTATGACGATTTTGTACACTTAACAGGTCTTTATTTCCCACACTGTTGAATTTGAAAATCATGAAGATGCTTAGGAGGGGGACTTGAGGCATCAGTGTATTTGGGAGGCGTCTCCGGAAAAGTGGAGGAAGTGTGAAGCATAGTGCAACTTATAATCAGGTAGTTGCTGTTTACACCCTCTTTAAAGAGATTACGTGACACAATTGTGTAGAAGGCCTCAAGGCGCTTCAACAACCGAAATAGTTTCAACTATCGATGAAGCTATTAGATTAAACAATTCGTTGGAGGCTACAATGTGGAGTTCTTGTTTATTTTCGATGCACGCAAAGCTTGTACACCATCAATAAAACTCAATTTTTGAAGTCGATGTAATGTAGTCACCGCAGAACTTGTAGGATATTTAGCCTTTGGGAAATAGTGATAAAGGAGTGATCATCCCGGGTCGTGTAGCAGTACGATCGCTGCTACTATCACCAGCTGTGCGGGTAAGTTAGAAAGACATAGAACACATGAATGAAACTTACACACCGTAATTTCGGCACTTAAGCAATTACCGTTCTCCCGTTTCCGCAAATTCGACGAAAAAATTTTCTGTTGGCTTTTCCCTATGAATGTGGCATAAATGAGCCTTCGCAAAGCAATCCAAGTCCATCCAGCCCGTTCGGCTGTTCTGGAGGGCAAATCTGCTGTCAGGCGCACTGTACCTAGTCATGTCAAAGGCGATAAATTTAAACCTATCCCTTACTAGCCCACATTAACAACTATTTCTCCACCCAGACTTCCAGTTTTGTGGCCTAAGCGATGGGCAGATTGTGTGTTCTTACATTTTATCTCACCTAACAAGCATAAACAGACGTTATTAACAACCTCCATCTCCTGCTGCTGACGGACGAAAACTAGTAAACCTCTAACTAATAACCACTGCAGTCTGATTCCCTCCAGCTGCTTCATCGTAAAGTGGAAAAAAGCAAGTAAATAATAGATCAGTGTGGGACGAAGAGATGGCACATTAGTAAATGTTGAGAGAAGCTTCAGTAGTTGGATCGCAACCACGTAAAATACTCATCACTGGTGAGCAGAGGGAGGGAGTGAACTGGTCGACAGTGAGAAAACAAAGTGACGACGTCAGCAGTGCAGCTCAACCATGGCATTATCTACTGCAACACAATGTAAAAATCTATGCTCACATGACACTTTGAAGTGCTTATATACAAATTACAAGAAAATTGGGCAAGGTGTACCATGCTCAGCAGTGCCAATGCTGTCAATGCTCAATGAACTTGGTAGAAAACAGTGGCGGTGAATTGTATGCTTCAGAGTTCCTACATCGAAATTCGCCTCCCAGCCTTGTTCTCTGTTAACAACAGGTCGTCTTCCACGCGGTACTGGCTGTCACGATGCAAAGGAAAGCCTAGAGTTCTTCAATGGAAACTCAAGGAAGCTGGTTTGACGGCATCATGCTTGATGGCTGAGAATGATTTTGAGTCTTATTCTTCATACCTCTGCTGATCAAAAGGTTCGAAGAAAGTCTTATTTTACCCGGTAATTGTCTACTCTCTTCACAATTAGTAGTACTGCTAATTTTCTTTGACATCCTATGGAGGGATGGTTGGGTGGTTTCAGTCCACCGCCTGCTTACCGTTGGCGCAAAAATTAGTATGAGTGGAGCTACCACTGCTGAGACCAGACAATCTCGGCCTGAAATGGCACATCTGATATGCCATGGGTGGAATTTTATCCTGACAGTCTCGGCCTCCATCGCAATAACGTGTGGAAAATGAGACGATCCTTAACGCCATCCCAAAATTTCGGCACATCCCACTCTTTGATCCATGTGATGCATGTGAACTAACCAAGCATGCTTAACCACTTACACATTTTGTGTAGCATAACTATGCCTTGGACGATTTAAACAGCATACTTGTTGTTCTTTCGTAGCAAGCCATCTATTTTGAATCCCCTTATCATGGCGTGTCAGTTAGACCCGGTGGATGCGATCAGAGCTCGTCTGATACAGACGCCTCCCTGTTCGTGGTAGACTCCTTGGAGAAGGTGTGGTAGAGATTACCAGAGCTTACCACCCAACAATAATGCGATGCTACACACAGGAATGCATTACTTTGAAGAGGACCTTCTATTCCCATAAATGTAAAGATAAGTGTCGCGTGGTTCTAGCACTGCATATCGTGAATGATGGTGTTAGTTGACACTGCTATAACCTGAGGAAGTCATGCTGAAGCATAAGGAGGATATAAGCTCCATGTGTCATCCATTGGCAGCTGACGGGAAGCTTCAAAGTTCAAGCATTTGTTTAACTTCACTTCCCTGGAACACCTTACGAATGCGCGACATCTCACCTTGATCGCTGACTGACAAATGAAATTTATGGTTCTCTAGGGCAAAATAACACATTGTTTATCCTAGAATGACTTACCTACTGTCCCACGACCGATTCCCAATTCTAAGGAACCCAACATTTCACCTTTGTCAAATTTGGGCGTGTGTGGGTGTCCGCTGCACTACAGAAGACCAATTCCACATCTTTAGGGCGAAAGACACATCAAGGATTAGTCCGCTCATCCACCTCTCTTCCTCGCCTGCTTTCTTGAACTCGACTGGCTTGACGCGGTTTAATCAAATTTAATGCAAATGGAAGGTAGTCAGGAATAATTTCTTCTTAAGGAAACATTTCGCATGGTCTAGAGATGCTGATGCCTATGCTGCTGCTGATTGCGTAGCAGGGATAGGGCAGCTGGTGTGGATCCGTACATCAGCGATGGTGGTAGCGATGTTGATGTCGGCCACCCGTTGGTTAGTTGAAATGCACCAGACGGGGCAGAGAATGTGGGAGCGATGAGAACATGTTGAAAGCCTTGGAGATGGCGGTGAAACAAAAGTCGCTACGGCGAGGGAAGTTACACATCAGTCTAGATGGAACGGGTTTCCTCACCTGCTATGAAGTCGTGGTTTAATTAACAACCTTTACTTATGCAAAGCAAAAGGATCACCACTAAGTTTAGAAGGGAGGCGTTTCTTGGTATATTTCTTGGTCCACAAATCTTTACTTACTTGTGGAGTGCGATAAATCAAGGAATCACATAATCAGCACATAGTTTGAAACACAATTGGAAGTCTGAATGAAGAAGGTGCTGTCAAAGAGGCCTGATATGGCAAGGCATGTATGTTGTGGGTTAAATTTTATCCCTTCTGACGTGACAGAGGACACTGTTCCTGACAGTAAATTTGTCCACGAGGATAGTCACACTAGTGGGATGGATTCGCATCACATCAAGTAGATTTATTAATTCCATATTCGTGACGTAGATCCAAACACATATTTGCGGGAACGGGAGGATGACAATTGACTGAGTGGCAAAATCGCTGTTAATGGTTCCCATCTATTTGTTTAATCTCATCTTACATTACTCCTACCTGTGATGCTAGCTGAACAGCAAATGCTTTGGCGACCTACCAAGACCAGCGTTTGAGGTAAGCAACACGCAATTTACCTAATCATAGTTGATCAAAGCTGAAATACATCAAAAGCCCTGAGGCTACTGCATAGTAATTATAAGGGGAAGATTAAGCAAACTGGAAGAGAAGTTAGAGTCGAATGCACGGAGTTAAATAAAGTGCTTCCATTAAAGCAACCAACGAATCGACCAATGCATTGACTTCAAGAGTAGCTGCAACAGTTTTGCTGACAAAATACTTCTGCTTCTTTACTTCATAATGTCATTCAAAATAATTTCGTCGACACCTAAATTAATTGCTATTGTACGTTAAGTAGAAGCGTTAGCAATAATTGCTTACCTATGAATTGCACCCATCCCAAGCTGCTTCCCTTTTCTTTACAGGATATTTTCGACAAATTGAGATGCTTCTAGTCGCCTTTCTTGTCATCTTGACTATTGTCGACGTGTACTGTGTCTAATGCTCGAAACCCTCTCACCGTTTACACCGTCATCTCCGATCATTTCTGCTCGTCCCACCTGCCATTCAGTTTCACCACTACATTGAGTGGATAATATTGGAGGAATCAGTGAATCGTCTACACACATTCGCTTTTGGATTACACACATTCACAAGATACGAATACATACCGGATTACCTCAGTGTAGGTGTCAACACTACGCGAGGAGATGTTAATGTCTGCCAAAACCAAACTACATCTTCCAGAATTTCGCATAGCGGGGCAGCTGTCGAAGTCTCCTGCATCAAGCTGCCAGACGCCCATGGGTGATCCAGAATGGCGAAGGAAAGCATCTAATTGTTGGTTGGCATCAGTGATTGCATGCAGGACACATCTGCGGCAATGCTGTAAGTGAAGTCATAGAGCATCTTCGTATTAGGCGAGCTGACAGCGTCAAAGGTGAGGGTGTAGATAACAGGAAGATTTCGTGCGCTTAACACTTCCTCACTTCCTACATTGTAGATGTAGGAGGCATTTAAGGTGATCAGCAAAGGTGACTTGAAGCGTCATGTCCCTTCATAGAACCACGTTAAAGTCCTCTCTGATGCACAAATGTAGTTAACACCGGAGTCGAATGAAAAACATTTTGCATGAAAATATCATGTAAGAAGCGTTAAAGCGCCTTAATAACCGAAATTGCTTTAACTGTCTGTGAGGTTAATGGATTGGCCAATTCGCTGTTTGATTTAACAAGAGAAGCTTATTTGATTTTAATGCATGGGAAAACTTGTACACCTTAATAAATTCAATTTTTTCACAGGGTTACGATGTAGCCACTTCGTAACCTATAGAATTTGCTACATTTAAAAAAACTGTGATTAGGATATGGTTTCCTCGGATTGTGCTGCAATATGACCTTTGTTCGAGCCCAATGCTGACCTCGGTGGGTCTACAGTTGATTAGATTTGTGCTAGGCACCGGCTATGCGAGTAAGCTAAGAGAAGATCAAACAAATGAATGAAACCTGCATGCAATAGTTATGTCAATTAAGCAATTACCATCCCCTCTTTACCACAAATTTGACACCAGAATAGCTTTTCGAGCGTTCTTCATAAGTACAGCAAAAATGGCCCTTTGCAACACCATTCGAATCTCCCTCATCCATGTGGCTATTCTTGCAATCAATTCACAACAACGTTTACATGAGCACCTCACGGCCATGCAACACGGCGGTAGCATCTTGGCCTGCCCCTGAGGTTACCAGCAGTGCTGAGTTTAGGATGGTGCCTCCTACATTCGACAGAGGTTCTGGCTTGCAAATGTAGCAACCAAACCACGCAACGCCAAGTCCAACGGATAAATGGAGTGCCCATTAAAACGGAGGTGGTGCGTTAAAATAACTCTACACATCACCCACATCAGATCTTTGCCTACTCTTAGTCTAAGTGGTTACGCACTGGTCACAAATAATGTTTGGCATGCACTTCACATCCATCTGACTGAATGTTGTAGCAGGACCCCTAGCTGAGTTGGGTTGATGCACGATGCGCTCTACATGACTTCCACTTCTTGAAATGCTTCCCTTTATATGTGACAGGTGCGCGTCAGGGAGCACTTTGCTGCTCAGTCCATTCCTTTTATGCACGTTAGTCCTCCCGTACAATTTCTATTGATGCACCCAGTTACAGCACTGAAGATTCTCTCATGACAATTTGGAAAGGTGCGATGGAAGCCGATAATGTCCAGCAATCATTCAAACTACTCAGATCTGCTGGTCCATTACCGGAATTAAGGATCATGTGGTACAGAAAGATTGCTAAATTCATCCGCCTTATGATGCTTGATGGTGATGCAGGTGGTGGCTGAATAACTCTCTCTCGTATTCTGATGTCTGCACTGTTTTCGCTCCCAGTACTGGGCAATCACTGCTTGACACGACGCCAAGATATAGATCTCAGTGCAAAGAAGTTTTTCGATGTGCTTAGAAAAATTTTGTGACGTGGTTATTCCTAATGGTTGGCGCTGACATAGAAATTCACTTCTTCCCTGCATTAGTTCATCGCTGCGTTTTTGCACCGCAACCCCTGTTTATGCAGCACTTGGTGGCTGATTTGATAAGTGTGAGATGAACACTTTTAAGCGGGTGGTGAAATCCGTAGTGGGATTATGTAAAATAAGAAGTAGACGACAAAGAATATGAAGCCCCAACATCAGCATCAGCACCTGACCTACGACTGCTCTCAATCACATTGACATCGATGATGTGGAAAACCCCCATCTTTGGAAAATATTTGAGTTACCTACTTGTTAGACCTTGGGATAGAGGTGTGACTGGAAGCACTGATGCCGTCAATGCCATGCCAACTATGTGTTTACACAATGAGTGATGGTCGTCAGCCATGAAGCTCATTCTACAGGCTTTGTCTCCTTGCATTACGAGATTGATTCGCCAACTCAAAAGGAAGGGGGAGGTGACAGGGCTTATGGCTATTTACAATCGCATCTCGATACATTCCAGCTACTTTTACTAAGGAGTGCAACCGATTTTGGAAATGGAAGATTTCGACGACCGGACTACCGCTCATGCTCTGTCAGTGTATTTTTTGGTAGATGACTTGCACTGCTCAAATTTACTGACATTACAATAGACGATTTGCCTAATCGAAATGCGAAGACTTCAGTCCATTTAGTGACCTCTGGCACACCCTTTCGTTTGTAAAGAAAACCAAATTACGCCTATTCATGAGTTTTTCTATCCCAACGAGGCACAAGCTGGATGTAAATCACGATTTAGCATAAAACCGTATTGCTATGATCTGAGAAACGACCTTTATTAAGACTCTTCACTTCACCTTGCCTATTTTAAATGACACATTCTTCCTCGTCTATATCTTTCAAATTTGTGATGGAAGAGTTTCGCATTTGAGAGGTGGCTACAAACTGTGATATCGAGGCCACTGATTTGCTTTGGCGCATATCCATCATGTTAGCTTTTACGACCTTACGAAAGCAGTTAGAGAGACTGTGCACTAATTTGCATGAGTCGAGAAAGTTACTTCGGTTGTGAGAGTAGATTTCAAAAACGCCTGCCTAACACACCCCCAGAAGGCTTCAACTTCCGCACACAAACGCCTAACGTGTACTTTCACCGGAGCGAAACAAAGTGACAATGACGTTCGCTCTCTTTTAAGACGTCCACCTACTGGTCCCAAAGTTTGCATTATACACGCCCTCCACTTCTCATTGCCCCTGTCTTTGTGTTTATCGAATGTGTAGCAGGCAGTGCTGTAGTAAGATGATTATCGGCAGTTTTGCATTAGGATCTTCTTTTGAATGATATGATATGCAACAAACACCTTTGACTTGTTCACTTCAGTTAAAAGATCCTTCAAAACCATGATTTTGTCCATTTTCCCCTGCTATGCCCAGATAGAGTATCTGGAGGGCACGGGCCTGCCACTGAATTCTGAGCTGACCTGTCTCGCTGGTATTGGACCAAACATACTTCTTAATAGGCCACTTTATTGCTAGATGAAGTCCGTATGAAGCCAACGTACTCATTGAAGACGTCGAACGGATGTTGGTTAAAATGTGGCATGCTTGTTCTTTTATGATGAAGTGTTATTATTCAAATTGGCATAAACTGCTATTAGTTGTTAATTTTAATTCACTGATCCCCGTGGAATCAGCATTGTCCAAACACATGATAGCAAAAATTGTTTGACCATCTTTATCATTTAAGGCATGAAAGCCAATCTTGATGGCCTTCTTGCCTCAAAACATAGCGGGATACTGCACTCTTGATGGTGTTTAAATTTACTTTTTCTAGTGTAGCTCGAAAATTACATAGTTCATACCCTCCAACTGATGCTGCGCCCACTGAATAACAGGTTCGTTTCATTATTCCCACTTCTTGTTCGTCTGTTGTAGATTGACGCGTTCGATGCAGCTCATCAGCTTGACATTTCGTTTAGGCCTTAGTAGTCGTAAGTCTACATTCATGAGTTGGGAATGGCTTTGTTCAGTTTAGATTAGTGTTGTGGCCCCACCTGGTGCCTTAGTCAAGCAGTGATGTTCAGTAGATTCGCGAACCTCTGTTGTCAACAAGTGGTGTCAAGTAAGGGAGATAGTTAAAGAGTATGGAAAAATGGGTCTAGCACCTCTTTCATTTCAAGCATCAGTGGCTAAATTGATCCATTCACTGAAATAAGGCGCCAATAGTCAACGTATACTTACGCACTTATCACGTTGAACACACACTTACAGACGACTGTCCACCCACTTTTGCCAACCATCACAATTTGGTCCAATTATTAGAATGACTGGCGGACAGAGGAGACCAAGTGAAAGAGCACCATCTAAGGTTCACTCTCTCCTACTTTTTCCTGTTAGCTGCTGCAGCACTTTGCCTGCACGAAACAATGCTGAAGGCATCATCGCTATGGTAGAAGGTGCGAAGTTTCTTTTGCTATCCTTATTCAAGACGTTGACAGCCAAATGCTCGCCAACAGTTCACATCCCCAACTTAATATAGAGCTAATTTCTGTTCATTCAAATACAAGGAAAGAAGAGCGAAATCTTGGAAATCACGATTAACCTGCTCCAATGTCATCCGTTTATTATCCTGATGTAATACTGCAGGTTGTTTAAATAGCTAGAGGCTTGAGAGGATACTAAACGTGCATTGGTGGTAGTGGCTTGACCTTATGATTAGAGTGACTGCCAGCCTACTGAAGGCACACCTGAGCGTGCTGTCAGAGTCCGATGCAGTGAGGTAGCCCACGCCACTCTCCTTCATTGCAACCCCATTGGTCTCTGCAAGCGTGATCGCCGAAACATAGTAGCTGCCTTCCAGTAATTAGTAGGATCACCCTTGTCAACTGATTTGTAGACTTGAAGTTTACTGCCTTCTACCCGCACGTGCATTCACGGTAAGTCTGCAAGAAGGCGTTCGACTTTGCCTTGGTAGTACTCATAGGTCAGCAACACCGGAGCCTCCAGCAGTCTTGGTCTATTCCGGTCGCAACAAATATACCTAGTTAGCCAATCGCACTCTATTTAATAGGTTCATTGCCTTTTTACTGTTCGATGGCATTCAATGAGTGTTTTATGTTCCTACAGATGCTATCTGAGTTCTGCGAACTCTAAGCTGCTAAGTGTACCATCCCACAAGTGAGTGACATCTGTTTTTCAACTACGATACAAATGAATCTGAGGGAAAAGTGTTGTCTAAAAAGCGTGAACGTCGGTAGCTGTGATAGCGAAGCACGAAATCATTGCTTAGCAGAGTGCTGTTAGTGATATATTTTTGAATACCGGCTCTGAAGCGTAGTACATAAGATCACTTCAGTGAAATCTAAGCAAGATTGAATCGGCACTGACTTTGCTTTTAATGGCAGATTATGAAACATGAAATCTTTCCATTTATTTGTGAGCAGAGTAAAAAACAGTAGTTTTCATTTTAATCGTAAAATAACAACCTCCAATAACTGCATTTTACGATTAGTGACAAAAACAAATTTAAAAATATTGGCACTAAAATCTGCCGTAGTTACTGTAAAATGATTAAGTAGAACAAGTAGAACTTGGGTGCAAGATTTTGTGAATTCGCCTGCCTAGCATCAGTCATGCAACGGATTAAAGTACAGATGAGTGTCATAAAAGTGGGCTGCGGGTGAAGCATCTATTAGATCTGATTGCACATACGGATCTGAAAATAGTGACTTCAGCACTTTTTGGAGTCTATCCACTGTAATGTGCAAGAAAGTGGACACATATTATGTAATTAATAACCACTCAAAATCGTAATTTGCAGTTATATCCAATGTACCCACATGAGTCTTAGCATCATTTTACAATTACGGTTTTCCACGGGTAGACCCTATGCCACACATTTCTGCCTCCACACACACACACACGGTCAGCTACAGTAGACTCTTTTTAGCCTCCTTCAATGACTTGCACAAAGCCGTTCGCATTGTGCTGCTTCTCACTACACCATCCACCTTGCTTATTGGTGGCGTTCCTAAGTAGAACCACATTAAATTCACTTACTCCGATGACTGAAGTCAACCTCCTAGCACAAGATAGAGCATTATATGGTGTCACATGATGTACACTCGTACTGCACGAAGACGGTGAAATAAATTGCTGGAATGGAGTTGGCTGAAGTTCTGTGCATTGACCGTGACACTGATTAAGGTGAGCACAAGACTGCAGCCAAATGCCGGTTCTGCTCCTCACTCGCGGCTGCTCACAGCATACGATTGAGTAAGTTGTTGGAAGGTCGGAGCCACATCGTGTGGCACCATGCAATATCAGCTTCAATTGTGAGCAAATTTTACTACCTACTTCGGATATCCTCCGGATGACAGTGTACATTCAATCTTGCTTAGATTTCACTGAAGTGATCTTATGTACTACGCTTCAGAGCCGGTATTCAAAAATATATCACTAACAGCACTCTGCTAAGCAATGATTTCGTGCTTCGCTATCACAGCTACCGACGTTCACGCTTTTTAGACAACACTTTTCCCTCAGATTCATTTGTATCGTAGTTGAAAAAACAGATGTCACTCACTTGTGGGATGGTACACTTAGCAGCTTAGAGTTCGCAGAACTCAGATAGCATCTGTAGGAACATAAAACACTCATTGAATGCCATCGAACAGTAAAAAGGCAATGCACCTATTAAATAGAGTGCGATTGGCTAACTAGGTATATTTGTTGCGACCGGAATAGACCAAGACTGCTGGAGGCTCCGGTGTTGCTGACCTATGAGTACTACCAAGGCAAAGTCGAACGCCTTCTTGCAGACTTACCGTGAATGCACGTGCGGGTAGAAGGCAGTAAACTTCAAGTCTACAAATCAGTTGACAAGGGTGATCCTACTAATTACTGGAAGGCAGCTACTATGTTTCGGCGATCACGCTTGCAGAGACCAATGGGGTTGCAATGAAGGAGAGTGGCGTGGGCTACCTCACTGCATCGGACTCTGACAGCACGCTCAGGTGTGCCTTCAGTAGGCTGGCAGTCACTCTAATCGCAATATTAATCCACCGCAATCAATGCGGTATTTTGTCTGTTCTATAAACAGGTGATAATAAGGTAGAATAATTGCGATTTCTTCAAATTCCCTCTTACTTGCTTGCATATGAATTAGCAGAAACTGACGCTAAATTACGTCATGGATGTAAGCTGCTTGCAAGCATTTGGCTCTCAACTTCTTGAATTGTGGCAGTAAAGGAAACTGACTAACATCTCCCATAACGATAGTGCTTTTAGCATTGTTTTGTGCATGCAAGGTGCTGCAGAGGCTACAAGAGGAAAGTGGGAGAGGGTTAATCTTGTTCGGCGCTTTTTCACCTGGACTTCGCTATTAGTTAGTTACTCGTTAATCGTACCAAATTGTGGTCGTGGGCAAAAGGATGCGAAATGTTGTCTGCAAGTGTTTGTTCGACGTGATGAGTGCATGAATGGACGATGGCTAATAGTTGAAGGTTTGCTTTGCTAGCGTTACGAACCTAAGCTACGTATTTTTGATGCATAAATATAAAAAATAGGTGTTTTGGATGCTCTCATTAGTATTAGCTTGGTCAGACCATGCCAAATAATAATACACGTGATCAGAGTTAATATTTTATAGTAAATCTATGGTATTTATGGCCAAACAAATGGGAAGCTGATGCAGTCACCACAGGGTGATCATCATTGATTGGATGCACATTTCACCTGAATTGAAGGCGTGCTCTTCAGTGTCATTAACAAACCATTCGCGTTCTTGTGAATACTAAACAACCATTGGCGAACAGTCCAAAAAAGTGTTTGCTTGGCTCCCGAAAGTCAGTACGCCGTGCTTCGCAACAGAGTAAGATTGAACGTTTGCTTTCAAGCATCGATAGAGGACATTAGACAATGCGACCGATTTGAGGTGCTAGTTTACGGTGTGCAGGAAGGAATATGCTGTTCCGTCTTGTCCGATGATGGGGAGAAGAAAACTCGGGCGTTGCTGATTGTTTGGTATTGGCTGTCGTGCTCATTGCTTGCGCATCTTGTCTTTTGCTTCCCACTTGGTGTGGCTATAGTCGGTCAACTGACAATGTTACCATCCTTTTAGCTACCCCAATTTTGTGTCATTAGTGGCACACATTGATCCATTATTAAGAAATGTGGGGTGGTGCGAGGTGTGAAGATGATGGATTAACCTCCGCAACCGACGACAGTTGAGCTAGAAAGGGCAGATTATTAGGCGCACTATGATCCTGTATGGAGGGACTCCAGTGCTGGTATTGAGTGTGCAATTTGCATTGCTTCACACTACCGCAGCTGAGGTTACCTTAAAGCGAAATGAATGATATCAAGTGATCATGCATTCACTTAGACTTTGTGATCTCAGAAGATGCGCTGCAACAGCTTATGCTACCTATGTGCTTGGCCTGTTGTTCTAAGACGTTCACGTCTAGGTTAAGTAATTGAACCTGACTTGCATTTTATTGTGATCACCTTTGGTCGAGCACCTTGCAGGACTGCGAGAAATGCTACTCGAAACTGTCAACGCCTTCGTGGGATGCTGTGTGACATCGCACTCCTTCAGTCTTGTCTTCCACTACTGCCATCGGGGAAGCCTTCGCGTGATGATAAAAGACCTCTCTATCTTACTGAGCCGAAAGTACCTATCTACTTCATTGCTTTCCCTTGCAATACTTTCCACACTTGCAACCTTCTCTATACTGGTTCCAACTGTTTCCTGACGAATTTGTGTAAGTCATGGCATGTTGCGCAAGGACATGACTATTAATTGACTTGAAGTGATAGGTGTGAAGTGCGGGTGAAGTTGTTCCAGATGGATAAAATGGTGGCCCCTAGAGAATCGAAACAGAACCTTATTTTAAAGTCTCTAGTATCCTCACAAAAGAGCAGAGGTGCTTTGTGTCCTCCCTTACTGCAAAACGTGGGCTCAGTCACCACGCTTTCCATTCTGTTCCGCGTACTTCTAAATGATCGTCCAAATCTGATAGCTTTCACCAGTCAAAGAAATGTCGTCAGATTTATAAGTGAGGAGATTGTAAGGACGACTGTCCTGTCCCAATCTCACAACCTCCGCAAATGCTGTGCAACAGCCGTTTACTAGAACTACCGGTCTGTAGCTCTAACACTGATTGAATTCATGTAAGACAGACGCATTACGCAATGCTACAGGACACACCCTCATCTGTGCTTTATGCAACCGGAAACGCATGAAATTAACTCTGCTTAGATTTACTCCAGTAGGGAGTCTTTTAAGAAACTGTTAATACTAATGCGTCCTTCAATCGGTTCTGCCGCGGTCAAACTATTAGCCCGTGAATGCTACACCCCTAGTGGGTTTTCTTAGTGCTGTGGTGAATGATTAACTCGACGCATTTGGCATCGAAGCGGAAACGCAGGAAGACCCGTTTGGGTCAGGGAACGGTAACGGATTTCGGAGCAGCCATGATCATCAAGCACCCACCGAGCGTCCCCATGAGGCTACGCAGTGGTCTGCGTAGCGGTTAGCTGAATGCATCTCTGACCTTTCTCCCTTCCTCAGCCACGCGTGCAAGGTGAATACCAAGTTGTCCACCTGAATGTTAGCAAAACTTTCGCAATGTCTTTGGCAAAGTAGCAATCAACGCTATGATTATAACGCCGTACTGAAGCCAACGGTCTGATCCCTTTACCCAGGCTTGTTCCTATTGCCTATGCTATGCCACTATCGCCACGCATATGTAACACAGTCAAGTACATTTTTAGTACTCCATATTCGCATTTGAATCCAAGTAACTTAGCTCTCACTTTTCTTGGTGATCACAAACCATGCAATTTGTTGCATGGTATTGAAGAAGAGTGCTTTGCTCACTTGCAGGACTTTGTGCTGCTGGTGTCGTAGGGCTTACGATGCCTCGTTAGTGTCCTTTCGGCGATACCGTCAATCAAGCACTATAAATGGAGTCATTTGGAGATGGTTTGTGCCTTATGATACTCTTCCTATTAGACGTCCCTGATGCCGACACTGACATGCTGGGCCGTTGGACGAATAGGCTTAGTGCTAGTCATTCGATGAGATTGATAGACTAAGTCTGGTGTGAGTATATTGAACATGCACAGTTACCGAGACTGAATTAATCTATTTCCAAATATAGGGGCAGTATGAAGAGTTTAATTGGTGATGCGTTCTTCATTCTGGGTATACTGATGCTCAGGAGCGGCGTACAAAATAGCACACTTGCTCACTATGGCACACCCGACACAATTTTCCCTATGACCTGTCAAGCAACGCTGCATGGCGTCATGTGCGTATTGTTTTGCGTTTGTTTTGTGCTTCAGTGGAGAATGCCATGAGTAAGTGCACTGCAGACTTCTTAACTTAGTTTTCTCACTGTTTACCATTTCACCCTCTCCTTGCACACCAGTGGTAAGCATTTTGCTTATCTGCAGATCAAATTCTAGGCTTTCCTTCAAGAATTGCTAAGATACCATTGCTTTGCTCTATATCTTTATAGATGATGTAATTATAAATCCATGAAATCGCAAGGAATGATTCAAAGCGATATAGAGCACAGAGATGGGATGCAAGGTGGGGAACAACTAACTTAACTTATGCAAGACGAATTGTCTGTGGAAGTCTGAGGGAGGCTTAATTGTAATCGCTTTCATTAACACCTTACTGTTCACTCCCGCTGCACCGTTATAGGCTAGCACAAATGTCAAGAACAGGTGATGGGAATGCAGATGAGGCAATATTCTCTATACTTTTACTCCTTCACCTATGCAGATCTCATAGGCTGTTATGCGAGACATTGCTTGTCTAATTCCACATTGTCTTGTGAAAACAGATATTCGACTGAATGACCAGTCTTGACTTTCAAGTCTTTTTTTTAAGAAAGCTTCATCCTAAAAATGAGTCCTATTTGCGTTAATTTAGCCCATCAATGTTTTGGTTATTACTTGTTGCCCAGAAAGTGCATGAATGTACCCACAATCAACGCAGTGTCATCTATCCACCCACTCACTCAAACACGGGGAGAACCACTAGAGAATTACATTCTAGGGAGGATAAACTGGTGAGTGGTGTGGAAATCGGGAAGAAATGCTTGACTCTCCACCCAAGGATTAGCCATTTAATTTGTTTTTATGGCAAATGCTGCAACGCGAATGTCGTTTTCTTGTTACGGCTTTGTAGTCTCTTTAGCCGTCAATCGGCGAGCAGGCAGTCCATCTCTATTATGACGTTTTTATAGCATTGGTCAGAGAAGTGAGAATTGTCAAACTGTTAGCCTTTAGGACTTATCGGTTGCTAATGGACGCAGCACACTTCCATAGCTGCGATTCACCTGTAGATGTAGATTTTGCCTCTTGTCCATCAGTTATGCTAGTATATTGGTGAAAGTTGATTGTACGCGTGGGTCTTCATTTTATTTGACGCAGTGGTGGCAAAATCGTGTTCTTTTAAACAAAAACAGGCATTTCCTTGAAACTGATGCATCTGTGAAATTGCGATGAGACATCGAGATTAAGTAACAGTAATAGTTTTTGGCCTATACTATCCTCTATCACGCCTTACCGAATTGCTGTACGCTAAACTTCAGCCTTGTAACTGTGGTAGAAAAGCGGTCGGCATGACATTGACAAGCATTACTGGATGTGACAGGAGCCATAGAGCATGCTCCTTTTCCGGTTAACCGTAAGCAGCTTTCGTGCCCATCTGCCTCACAATCCCAGTCGTCTCGAAGTAGGCGCCTCCGATGTGCTCATCCGCCTGGCCAATACCGCTTATGAGTAGGCGAAATGTGTTAAAAATCCTCAAAGATCAGATTCAGATAAAATTAATCCATTATATATCCTTTGCGATTAGGCGCTAGTCATGTACACAGCTGGCGTGCTTTTTCCAACCCATGTCGGCAAGCATGTGGGTCATCTGTATTGAGGTGTTTTGATCGCCGGATGGTATTGGTTATGAACTTGGCAGGACTCAAGCTCACGCACACAAATGCCAGTTTCTAACTTCTATGGAACTGATAGGCTGAGTCGCAATGTAGCCGGTCTGTTGCGATACTGTCTCATTCACCCCTTACTGCTCCGTCTTTCTACTACTGAATTAGCCTGCGTCTATCCTGAAAGAGCGATTTGCCCTGTACGTGCAACATTTATCAGGAATGTCATCAGCGATTTATTTCTTCTCGGTGAAAGCACACATTAGGGGTGTGTGTGCAGAAGTTGAAACCTCCGAGAGATGTGTTAGGCAATCATTTTGAAAGTCGACCCTCACAACCGAAGTAACTTCCTCGACTCATGCAGGCCAGTGCACAGCCTGTCCGACTGCTTTCATAAAGCCGTAAAAGTTAACATGATATATATGTGCTAAAGCAAATCTGTGGCTTCGACATTACAGGTTATAACTACCCCTCAAACATGAAACACTCCCATTGCAAATTTAAAAAAATATGGGTAAGGAAGAGTGCGACGTTGAAACGTAGGCCAGGTGAAGTGAAGAGTCTCAAAAAAGGAGGGTTTCTTAGATCATAGCGATACACCTTTGTGCTAAATCATGACTTGCATCCAGCTTGTGTTTTGTTGAGACAGGAGGACTCATGACAAGACGTAGGGTTGATTAGTTCAACGAGAATCAGTGTCATTGAATATACACAAAACAATTTTTGTTTTCTCCACCTATTGGAACCTGTCTACGAGACGTAGGAGACCTCGACAGCAAGCACGCTACACGAAATCCTGCATGATTTAAGGTTAGTTGTGGCAGACATTGACACCTTCTCGTGTAGTCCTGACACCTACACTCAGGTAGCACGGTATTTACGCGAGTCGTGCAAACGTGTGCAAACCAAAAGCGATTTTGTGTGGACAGATTAATAATTTCTCCCAAATTTATCTACTCAATGCAGTGGTTTAAAAGAATGGCATATTGGGCGAGCAGACATGGCCGGAGGTGGAAAGATTTCGAGCAGTTGACATTAAAAACGTCGAAAGTAGTCAAGGTGACCAGGAAGGCGACTAGCTGCATCTCATTTTATGGTAGATCTCTGTAAAGAATATGAAGTTTGTGTGATACGATCGAGTAAAAGATGTCGAAGTGTTTTATGAGCAAAATTTCGCAACATTCATTAAGTTAATTCATTGACCAATTTGTTGGTTGTTTCAATGGGAGCAACTTATTTAACTTCGTGCAAGCAACTCCTTAACCTCTTCCCCTCTAGTTAATCTCCTCTTTCTTTTGTGATTACTTTGCAGCCGTATGAAGGCTATGGTGAATCGGCAATTTGAATGTTGCTCAGTTCAGATGGTGAACTCGGTTGGTCGTCCACAGAACTCGTGTTCAACTAGCACCACCTCTGGGAGAAAGTTAAAAGAGCATAAGGGAAAGGAAAACTACAAATAGTGGTTTCGGCAGTTATTCAGTTGTCATTCTCCCATTTATTTTCTTAAATTTGACTGTAGCATCGTCTTTTTAATACTTTTGCTACTATGGATTTAACAACTCTCTGCGAAGGAACCTACATCCATTGCACCAGGGAGACCTTTCATGTGGATAAGTTTACTGCCAGTAACGATGCCTTCTGTCATGTCCGATGCGATGGAATCCCGCCATGCCTAATCGGTCCCCATTAACAACAACTCCTCTATCCGGATCCTCATTCTTGCACCCCACCCTGTGTGCAGATTATGGTATTGCATAATTTACCCCACCACACAAATGAGTTAAGTCTTGTAGACTAACAATATACCAAGGAACGTCTCTCTTCTAGACGTTTAGCAGTCTAATATCATTGGGAAAATTTAAATATTACGCATAGACGTAATTGTTGAGTTGTAGGCACCCTGGTATGCTGTCAGGATAAAGGAAGGATGGACGAAAGTGATCCTTTAATAACAGAGGAAAAAAAATCCTGCTTTACGTTCTAAACAGATTGACACAATAGCACCCTTTGCTATGCGTCTCGATCATCGACATGAGCTCCATAGCCAAACGCAATGCCTTAACTGACGACGAGTTAAACATTTTCCTATAAGTAGGATGATACTAATTGTGAAAATTAAAATACTTGAAAGGAAAACAAACCAGAAAGTAACAGCAAATGTCATTTGAAAATAAGCGAATCCAAGGAAAAATTAGTGCTTCTGATAATGATGTTAATAGTCCACCTTTACTTGTTGTTGTTTAAAGCTTTCTTACACGGTAATAAACCCATTTGATTCACACTCCCAAAGAGGTTGAAAAAAATATTCAAACAATGAGTGTTAGACCGAACAGCGTCAGTTTAGGATTTCATGCAAAATTCAAATCATTAAAGATTTTAAAAGGCGACGGTAAGTTTGTATTGTCAGCTCTCATGTGTTGTTTACCTTGAGGCGCCAGTTGAGTAAGAGCTTTTGAAATTAAATTGGGGGAACGAGAGTGAGTCAAGCGATGAAGAACATGGAATTCCGGTTGATAACACATTGCTACGCAGTGTTTACATCTTTATTGGTCGCAGAACGATTTAAAGTCAAAACAAAGTTAATTAAAGGCCGGTAATGCCAATTAATGTAGGCAAGCGCTTGTAAACCATGTTGCTATGTAGAGTCATGTCATTCTTCTTCTCAGTAGACATAAACACCTTCTGTGTCAAGGTGTCCTCATCTATTAGACTTATTTCCCTGCGCACCTGAAAATGAAAACAGTATTGCCAAAAATAAACTAAATCATAAATGACTTTTTACTAATTTCATGTTAACACGAAGTGCATTTACTTTTGGAGCAGCGATGCATGAAATAAAAGTCAGTCAAGTGAATATGTTGGTGCAACACCAAGTTCAAGCAACCTGTTCCATATTTAGTGACAAATTTTAGTTGTGTACTTTGCAAATATCTCCTTCCTACAGTAGGTTTTACGATTCGAAGCCCTAATACCAAAGTATAAAACACCTAAAGACAACTATTTATTATGGGAATTGCTCATGAAATCCAATTTGTCATGCAAAACTACCACCCTATTATAAGTAGATTCTTTCTTTATAGTAACAAAATCCAACTCCAAGACTTCATTTTGCGCCAAAATCTCAGTTTCCTTATGGATAACTAAGCACGGTAGTTATTTGTTGTTACCTTGCTACTTATATGTTATAAGCAGCAGAATCTCACTCGAATCATTTTTGGCTTCTTTGGGAGTGGGTGACCTTCCGTAAGCTCCGTTTCTAAAACGATTTGTATTTTTCCATCTTCGTTCTTTACCGGTCCCTTTAAGATATGCACGTGACCTAAAAATGCAAAATTGCTGCCATCAATGAGCACTCTTTCGGCCTCATCGTGGAATGACTCATGGAATTGCCTGTGTTATCGCTGCTCATGAATTCCATTTGGTTTGTTTCCTCATTGAAGAAGAGGAAGCCCATGTCACGGTGCCTGAATGCTCCCCCCGAGTACGCCCTCGAACTTTGTAAATAAAGGAAATAGAGGCATCTTGCTTTAATTTAATGCATTAAAGATAAAATATGTAGTTTGTTGTGAGAAAAGAAAGAGCACTTTCAGTTACTCAGCATTTACAACACTCCTTTAATGAGCGTACTCAGGATTACAATCCACCGATCACATAGACCTTGTACAATTACTTGCCAACTATATGGATCATCCATAAATCTTGCTATTAAACAAGGCAGAGGATCACTCGTACAGTGAGCGCGCCTATTTAAAGCGACGGTGAAGTTAAAATTTCTTGTTTTAAGTCAGCTTGAATTTCTGCTCAAAATATAAACTAAAAGCAAAGATTTGGCGGAATCACTAAGTGCGAGCTTCTATTTAGAAGGAAATCTCACTTAAAAGTACACGATTACCAAGTGTTGCAATGGTTATTGTTCACTGACAGAAAACACAAACATGACAAATGCCTATGTTTGATTAAAGACGCCGATCATTGCTTTGATACGTTCCAGGGCAACAAAACATGTGTCATTTGCATGTCTTCTGCTAAAATATGTCTGATTTAGTAGGAAGCCAAGTAGGACTACGAGACTATGTAACTGTAGACTTTGATAAAATTTGCATCTGATTGCCTCACGACTACAAAGACAATTTGAGGAAAGCCATTCTCTATTGAAACAAGTAATCCTCACTGTTAAAGATGAGTCCAAAGATAATGCTTAAATGTAGCATCCCGTTTCACGTACTTAAGGAGGGTGATCGGCCAGAAGAAGCGGTATCAAGGTTAATGGCTATCTATCGGTAACCATGGCAAAACAATTCTTGACTGCTTTATTATTAAGGCTGCGGCTGTCCAACATCGTCTGAGCTTGTCCCGATGTTTCGACTTGTGCTAAAATCTTCATCTTTGCTTTATTTTGCTTAGTCTTAGGTTTGCCTTTGAATACTGAGTTAGGTTTCGTGGATTCACCACGTAACTTCTTCCAAGGGACTTAATCCGAATCTCTTCTAAAAAGCTGAAGATATGAAGATATGAAGCTGAATATGTCCATTTATAGACGACGTTAGCAGAGAGCATAAATCGGACAGGGCTTTAAGATGGCTAGATCTACAGAGACGGTTTGCTTACCTGTACCAAAACGACGGTTGGCCAATGTGACCAATCGATATGTTCTCAGAGCATGGATAGGTGGTTTGGGTGTAGAGGCTCATCAATCCTTCTCCCTCCCATTCCCCAATCAGTTTAGCAAATGGCAGCAGAGAACGGTGAATCTGACAGACAGCTGTCACATCAAAGCTTATTTAATTAATCGCAATCACACGAATGCATAACACTGTAGTCTGTTTTGAAGTTATTGAGAGCCTAATCAAAATGTGGTTACATGCAACAGTTTGCCCTTGAAGCCTCAATTTTGTGCGATTTGGAAGGTGGCATACAAAAGAAGCAGGATTGTACTCTAAACTACAGTCAGTTTTGATTTATTAATTTGTGACGAGAGAAAAGTAACCAGTGACTTACGGCGCTTGGCAAAGCATTAGTAGTTTCAACTAAGACGTATCTGTATATTTTCAGCTTACAAAAATCCAAAGCTGTTCCCCTATTTCACTTCAAGCATGCAATCCTACAAATATATGGGTAAACGAAATATTCTAAAATGAAGAGCTGACATCGGATAACCACTACCGATTTTGCGGTGTCAGAAACCATATATAATTGACTTACATGCCATACTGGTCAAAATGTGTTAAGTAGGCACATGTGTTAAATGTAGAGCACAAACTTACGTGGAGGGTGGCTCATTGTGCAATGAAGTATTGAGGTCTGGCTGTGATGCCTGAATTTATGGAAACACATCAGTGGTCTGATTGGTTTACTGAAAAAGTTGTAGGTGACACCGTAAACACCAGCATATCAAATGACTCTTGGAAATGCTTGTATTCCCACCTCTTCAAATAAACAACACTGGTGGTGTCTAAGCGGTTCTTAACTCCCGATGCAACGATCATAGCATCCTTTGTTCATACCACTTATATGGATCTGATAGCCATCTTCATTAGATTGTTTATGATTGGACCTTTGATCCATTCAAATGCAAATACACCAGGAAATGCCAAGTGTTAAACATTCGTTGCCCTCTCTAGCTAGTCGTGAAAATATTTACAATTTTGTTGTTCAAACACCATTAAAAGATTTGAAAGCATTCATCGGCAAAAATATTTTCTAAAAACTACTGCTGCACTACGTGGTTTTATATATTGCACTTTTATGGAAAATTTATACGGCTATAAATTTGTCAAAGTTATCCATGCAAAATAATGTCACATTTAACTTGTTCCATCAAATGTGTGTGGTTACCGATGTCTATCACCAAAATACACATTTAGAGATCGCGAAAATTCCATGTTTAATTAAGAAGGCGACATAATTGAGGCAAATAGTGATTAAAATTAATGGGTGTTAAAACGCCTTCTGTTTGCAGAATAAAACTAGAGTCCGCCTTAGCCTACATTACATGCTCAGATAATAGAGGCAAGACATTGCAAAACGATGCGAAATGAACCACACTTAACATATTCTTCTCTTCTTACCTAACCCCATGACCGTCTACAAGCACAAGGTTGCTCCATTAGACCTATGAGTTTTTCAATCAGTAAATCGTCTGAGTGGTCAAAGTCAATGTGCCCTTACGGTTTTCCTCCCTAGCTTCAGCTGTCTGCGTTAACCTACGTTTGTCAATGGATGTTCACTAAGGCAGACAATAAATAAAGGTCAGAGATGAAAAACACATCTTCTTTACCAGTCGAAGTAAAAAACCTAACATTTCACTTGTAATGGGCTGTTGACACGAAATATTTTGCGGGTTTTTTTTTAAGAAAACGCATCGCTGTACTTGCAATTCATGTGTGTGTGCACTTCAGTATCTTATGCAAATAAAGTTTATAGTACCATTTTAGTGCTCATAATTCCATAAGTCAGTTGCTCAAAGCATCGTTCGGATACTGAGGAGAATGGTCTTGGTTTGCCGGGTTGCAAGTGGAAAATCAGTCGCATTATACAACAACGCATCCAACGTGATGTGAGTAGATTTTTTCTTAAGTAATCGCTTAAACTTTGCCATCGAATTGGTTGATGGGGTGCACTGGCCAACAGAAATTTCACTAATTATGTGCATGTGAACGTCTTTGCCTAAAGTCATGCTTTAATATGCTCTGTCATAAGCGATTTGCTTCTCCAAAATTTTACGATGCGTAGTGCTGAGTTAAAGTTGGTGCCCATTTTCTGGTTATTTTATTAAAACAGCAGACAGACCGCATTATTCAATAGCAGATACCATTCGGTAGCTCGCACCTTAGCCAACCAGCATAATTCACATTTTCTTGACTATATAATCATTTAATTATTCAATCATTTTCAGCCCACCTAAATCACATCATTACACACATTATGTTGACCCGAAATGGCATCAAAGTAGAGCCAACTGCCACTTCTTGAGCTTTAAAAGCAGATACTCAAGAACCATTTAAGGTTTTACTATAATTATTAATCATCACAACAACTCTTGTCCTCATTCTGACTGATTTGAATGTCTGGGATTGATTGATGATGGCTAGATTAGCAAACAGTAGCTTGACGAGGTTCAGTATTTTCTAAATTTGATATGCGCTCCATAGCAAAACGGGTGTTTGGTAGAAGAGGCATAAAATCTCTCGGATCTATCTTTCCAGAAGGCTTACTTTGGAGGAACACAATGAATTATAAAATAAGGTAATCATAGGGAGTGCTTGAAGCATTTTGTTGGTAGAATATGGATCAGCATTAGAAGCGAGTCTTGCAAAGTCAATGCGCCTAGTCTAAGTTCAAAAGCCACAACATTATTAGATGAAAGTAAATGTTAAATGGCGTTTTTGCGTTACGGCATTCCATCAAAGCGATTCTAGTGCTATAAAGTCCTATAGTGGTAGTCAAACCTTTAGGAAACACTTAAGAATGTTTGAGAAATCAAGCAGAGTATTTGAGACCAGTTGCCGTAAAGTAGAGCCAATGCAATTAAACCGAGTGATAATGGAAATGAGGCTCGCTTTTAATGAATTTTTATCTTAACCTACGAATCTAATCTAAACCCTCTGCTTATTTTCTGTGTGCCCTTGCGATAAAATATACACAATTTGCCATATTTGCTGAATGCTTATTTGCAGCCACGAATGACACTGCCTTATGTAAAATAAGTAGCAATTTTCAGTTTTGCGACTAGAGGGCATAGTAACGTCAGGGTTAAAAGAAGCTTTATTGATCACAACGCCGAGTTGAGACCACGATCGTAGTAACTATCGCACTGATGGCATATGCAATAAATGTAATGAATGCCGCCGATGTATACATTCGAAAAATTGGGCGATTAATGCTTGAAAAGACACTTAATGAACCATAATTATAAGAGCTGACGATCACTTGTCAGTGCTATTTCTCACTTTCGTTCAGATGCGTTCATTTTACCTATTTCCTTATTCATCATATTTACTCAGCTTTCCTAGCAGCTCCTTTTTCTACTTCGTTCCCTTCTTTTGTTCTTTTCAGTGACCAACAGAGAAAACTTCGCTTTTTGCACGTGGTATTCACGAAACGATAGGTGAGGTATCAGAAGTGCAGGGGAGAACTACCGCCTTAGTTTGGCCTTAAGACTTGACTAGTATTCTCTGCAATTTTCGTCTTCCTCCCTCTACTCCGAACAAGTGTACGGTGTGTCCTGACATCCTGTTATTGAATCGTATACTTGATTGCTTGTTTTTAGAGTTCTGCGAGTGTTTCAAGGAGGTAAAACATGCATGATTATGATTGAGATTGTCCGTTGTGATCCAGAAATTTGTAGCTGAATTTGCTTCAGCTATTAGTACTTGGTTTTATTTTATTTTGATGCTTTCACCATTAGCACTACTTGCCTTCCCAACAGTTTCGGATGGATGTCTTCATTTCACCCTCTTCCAGCAATCTACATGCTGTTCGTTTTGGATTCGTCTACAAGTCTACTTAGTCATTCTGCTTTCAAAAAGTTTATAAGTAGGCAATAAAAAAGGCACTCTGCATAATATTCACTGGTGGATGGTGTTGAATGTTTTGAAAATCAGGTAGATGGAACTTTTATAGGATGCAAACTCAAAAGTTTGCCAATTGCCGACAAATTGTCGCATCTAGGAACTCTAAACCTGCCCGTAATTAGCCATCTTCTGTAGTACCAAACATGAAACTCATCGAAGCGATGCATTTACCTTGCCCACTGTGTTAATACTTTTTGTTTCCCATGCCACAAATTAACTGCTAAGTTCCCTCTGCAGCGTGTGGATGTGATGTAAGGATGCATAACAGGAAGGTATCTCGTTGCGAACAGCTCTATCTTGGACTCAACTGCTCGCCTATTGCTGGCACTTACAACATGAATTTCAAGATAGCAGGGTACGAGGAAGGGTCAGCATCCAATGAAAAGGCGAATTAAAATCATATCACATCATGTGCTACTGCCTATGAAAATAGGGAAGATGGTCGCCAACAAGAAGTAGACACTGTTAAGAATGTGGCCAAGAAGCCAATACTGGTAGCCTTCAGAACCATCACAAAGAGGAGTACTGACCAACCAATCCACTGAATTACTGGTTACTAGTTGCCTCTCGTTGTCTGTCTGGAGCCGCAGAGCCATAGGATTGCTACTGGGTTTGGATGAGACAGTTCTTTTATTTTGAATCCTGCATGCGCTCATAAGTCAGACATGAAGACAGGTTGCAGGGTCGGTGCGATACGCATGGTACAAAATTTTCTTAACGGTGTGCGCGACTTTGAATTGAAGTGGTATTTATGTCTATCTACACGAACAATGCAAGAGGTAGATAAAGAAGGGTTATTAGAAGCGGGTGAAGAGAAGAGAGGAAATAGTAGAAAGTGCATAAAAGTGACCATTGGCCATTCAAAAAGACAAACTGGAAAGCAAGACATTAAGAAAAGCAGAATAAAAGACACGAACGTGCATCCAGTCGGTATCCTGAAGAGTACTACTAAGGCATAGACATTTACTCAGTTGGTGGGCATTACTATCGACTGTCGTCATTCGTAACAGGATAGCAGATGCTGGTGCTCACTAGACAGCGATTAGCCTATTCACTCTTTTCATTTTCGTAATAAAAATTGGCAAATGCAATAGCAAGTTTTAACAGGATGTGCTATTGTAAAAGTTAACCAATTAGTTAAACTGTGTAGAGAATGCACGCATCAATGTTCTGCACAGTACTTACCAACTTTTGGATGCGTTATTTGGCATAGCTCCAATTTATTACACAATCCTCCATTGATCTAACGCTACCCCATTTTCGAAATTTAGCATTCTAGTAACCGGGTTTATTAGGCCCTTGATGCCTATAAAATATCTACCGAATGAAACAGTCTTGGCCACTACAGAATACTGAGTATGATGCTCAAGTCATCTCTAATCGGATTAATCGAATAGTTATGCCCTTGTAACTGAGATAAAAGCTATTGTGAAGACTCCAACAATGGTGCTATTTAGATCACCTGTGTGTAGTATGAATTGCAGGGAGTCTCAGCTTTTCAAGAGGGTGAGATGAGGCGTACCTGTGACAAAATGGCTGAAGTTCGGGTAATTTCAGATGGAATCACAAGCTTTGTTCATTAAAACTAAAAGACAGCTGTGGAAGGTCATATCATTCGCGGTTTAAAAGGGTCAAAGCATTGACCGTCTTCAACTTTCGCCAACAGTATAAAGTCGCATTTTTTATTTGTATTTTCTTACTTTTCTTCTTTTCCAAGCCCAAATATTTTATCCGACCTTACTCCACCTAGTCGTCTTCAAATGTAGCATTTAGGTTTCCGGTGATAATCACTTGTAAGGTGAGCAATTTAATCGAGAGCCTCAATGCATTTGCATGGATCATTATTTGCCACCATGGGATTACTAAACAGGTGACCAATTGAGGTTTGTATAATGCCAATGTTGCTTCAAGTGGTTCAGTAAGGCAAGAGAAGGGAGGTGAATTCGTACCAGGCGCTAGTGGAGAGCTCAGAAACCTTCGGAGTAGAGGGGAGGTCGGCACCCCATTTTTAAACCCATACTGCTTCCCCTTCCCCATGACCGGCAAATGTCCCACTTTAATCAGCCTGCTTTGTAAAGAGGTTTAGACACCAGAGCGGGGCAGATGTCCGAACAATGAACTGCATATTTGACAGATTGGGTGAAAGAGGTGCAATGTCAAAAATATCTTATGTGTCGAAGACCAATGTGAACAACTTTAATCACCGATACATTGGCACTGCGCCAACTAGGAGAACCTCTAATGAGAAGCATTTAATAAAATTATTCCACGCGTGCAGGCCACGAGATTAGAATGTAGCATTCTATGAGTTGAGAAGAGAGTTTCGTGGTAGTATCCAGTCGCTGGCAGTTTGAAAATAACAAACTTGACAGGCTACCCTAGAACACTGCTAAGATCAGAGCCACATACCCCTATCTTCTTAAAAAGTGAAGCCTAGTCCTCTAGTTTTACAGATAGTGTTAAGCATATTGTGGCAAATTTATTTGCAGGCGACTCAGAAGTTTGCAGAAAAGTGAACCATTGGCCTCATTAGCACATTCGGGTCTATTCTGGGTTCACCTCTATTACTTAAGTGTAAAGTGTTGCTTATAGAATTCGATCTTCCACTTGGGATATCTACTCCAATTTGACTTCGTGCACCTGTCTCAACTACCATTTATAATAGAAAATATTTAATTCTGAATAGTTTTCAACCAGCGACCAAGGATGAAAGTTTCAGTTTGCAGTCTTTAGCTAGGTTTTACACTAAAATTTCCATCAATCCTTGCCATTTATAGTCGTACGCGTTAGGTGGTGACCATTATAGCCCAGTCATGCTGGGCAAGTAATTTAAGACTTTGAAATTAACCACAGCAACCACTGTCCTGCTCTCCTGTTGACTCCACAATTTTAGCATTCAACCAGGAATTCCGACTACCTTTTAAGAAAGGATGCATGCACAACAAACAAATTGATTCCCATGGTCCAGGAATTAAGCAATTTCATCCAAAGCATAGCACTGCAGTCCCTACTCTATCTGTTCTGATAACGGCGTTTGCACAGATATCCCTTTTCCTGTGATGTGAGCCTTACTTGCATTCCTAAAATCATTCTTAAGCAACTATTTTAATCAAATCAATTTTCATTTTATTCATAACAGATCCAGCCACATGTGGCGACACACTTGCAAACATGCCTAATTCTTCTAGAAACGGCGTCATAACAGCCTGTTTCCAACAAATTACACAAGTTAACAAATTTCCTTTTGTAGAGCCTGATGCACCACAGTCGCCATATCGTTGGCGCAACAGCCAGTGGAGTGCCATTGAAGCCATTAATGACCTAGGAACTTCACGAGACGCTTTATCTCTCCCGATATACTTCTCTTCCCTTTGTTAATGACTGCAATAATCGACACTCGATGTAGTGTTAGAGATGCCATAGTGACATCTCCCACGAAGAAGCTCGGAGCATCTGCCACACAGATTATGCAGTCGAGAAGGCCATATTGCAATTGCGCATTTGATGACTTCGCGTTAAAATGCAGCGAAAGGCTGAATTGTGCAGTCCTGTAGTGCCGATCTTGATCAAGAGCTGATTAAAAACCTCAGTAAACGTCTAACTGCTCTCTACGATATTAAATGACCTCAAAAGTGTTTTGAAATCAAGTTGATGAAAAGTAATGTGGTAAGAGGAGTTGCCAACAGCGATTGTTTAGCCGGGTCCTTTGGTTAGCGTACCAACTCATGACATTAAAGAAAAGCCGTGCTAAAGGGATCCACCTTCAAGTTGTAACATTTACGGAGAGATTTATAAAATCAGCAGCGTCGAGAAAGCGACTTTACCTCAATTGCAACGCAATGACTAGTTCTGTTTCGCTCAGTTTGAATGTGTCTTAGTCACGTCGTCAGTTTGCAGCAACAATGGTATCGATAGCGTTCCTTATTGCGCCAGTACTAAACACCCATCAAATCTGATGGCAAACTGCTCTAGAAGTAGATCCTTTTTCTCTTCCAGAAAACGATGGCTTTATTTTCCCAGTCATGCGGACTTGGAGTGATTGAAATTCTGCCCCGTCAAACAAATTCCGATGGCTGTAGGATACAACGTTACGTCGAAGAGTCAGTCTATTAAAGATTTTGCAAGCCGCATTGACTGTTAAACTAAAATACGATGAAATGATTTTGGCTGTCCTTGACTGAATGCGCCTATTCAAGACTGCATTGCAACGTACTTCTAGTTGCAATCCTGAACTACGTCAAGATGGGGCAAGTGGAGACGAGTTGAAATGACTTTCTAAAAATGTTTTGAAGCAACAAGACGCTTTGAAAGTCTTATCCCTAGCACCTAGTCTTTTTTCTTAAGTTCATTCCTTACAGCATTGAGATACTTTTGATTTAGACTGCTATTAATACTATGACCAGGCTACTCACCGAGTTAATAGACCATCACATTTACACAAAATCCAAATGCAAATTAGCTTAGGTATTTCTGCTATTTCGATTTTTTTCAAAAAGGATGTAACAATTTAAATTCTGTAGTTATCTTCCACTCTGCCCCTTAACTGACCTCGATTTATATTAAGGGAAATTTTAAGGAAGTTCGTAATTGAATCAACTGTGTTCTACTACAATGAAGAGCCCTAAAAACACCTGTCGAATCCCCAGTAACTCCTTCCTTATCCAGGCGTTTTGTCTTACGAATCGGCTTCACCATTGAAAGATTTTGAAACTGCAGATGAGTGCGATAAACGTTGACTCTGCTCAAGTCGCTCAAGCTGCAGCTCGTCTTTCCCTTCTAGGCATTAGTTGAAAAACTATTCTATGCCGGTACAGTGAGTAAGCCCGTCGTCAAGCTTTTAAAAACATTCACTGTCTGGCGCCTACTAATGGTTCGATATTCATTTGAACAGGTACACTGCGCCTTTATCAAAGAGCAATAATTGTCAACTGCTGTTGCGTCTTAAAATCACCGACTTTGGCATCTCCGACGTCTGCAATGCAACAGACAGTTATCCAACATCTAACATCCAGGAATTGGTTGCATTCACAACCCCTGCAATCGTTTCTCATTTCCAGATAAGTTGCAGACAGCGCCTGAGCTACTGCATGATGAAACAGTGGTGCTAGTTGGAAATAAGCTGGCGGTATCTATGCCTTCAGCATGATAATGGACGAAGTCTTCTATCAGGCAAAACTGTATGGGCCGAAGTACTAGTCGGATGCATTTAGAGATACAGTACTGTTCATGTTGAGTGTAGTGAAAGCACATGTGAAGACTACCACGGTAATTGCCAAGAAAAATGTGTCGACTAATGTGTTTCTAAGGAACTTGTTGACATTTAGCGCGTTCGGCATCTAAATCGTCAATGTGGTGCAGAATTATCAAAGTTGGCGGAAAAGAAGTGAGCTAGGCAACAGAAGCAGAGATCTGCGCAGCTACCGTAGAAGTTGAAAGCCCAAAGGGACTCGTGTAACTTTGCGTTGCAACACACTTGTCCTTCTGATGGCAAAATACCCATTACTACCATTCTCATTTCCGATCCCGCCTCCCTAAACGGGCATCCCACTGACATTCAGAGACATCTCAGCGTGAGCAGGGTCGGATAATCCAGCATAGAGATCAGCATTAAAGAAGCTGAATGAAGAGCTTTAACGAATGGCCAGTGACAATTAAGTTTAAGGTTGTATTTAATCCTCTTCACAACCTAGCATGAAAAAGGAGCTTTGTTGAGCACATGTTCGCAACGATGGAGAACTACTTGAGTCAGTTGGAAGGGGAGGTGAAAAATCGAATGGCGAGACTAGAGAAGAAGAGGAATAAAGGGATTCCCATCTGTCACTTGCCCCATCAGGGGGTCTCCTAACGCGTCCATTCTAGATGGCAGCATTAATTGTTGGGATTTCGTTCCTCCAATTCTAATTATTGTGTGGCCACGCAAATGTAAAGTCTGAGCAATGTGCGAGTGGAAGAGTGAGAACAAGTTGGAACTGTAGGGTTGTGGCGGATGCGTTAAAGGTGGGTGTCGCAGTGGCACCTGAGACCCACGACGGAGTGTTAATCTACACTATCGACGCCGTTGACTTCAAAACCACCTCTGCCATGGCCACACCACCGCAGATTGTTGATCTTCTCAACAGCTGCTACACACTGTTTGACAGAACGGTTGCATGCTACGACGTCTACAAGGTGAGGTGCATTTGACACACCCATGTCTTCTTAAGGGCACATCTTACACCCCAACTTACCACATCTGATAGCTACAATGAGCACTCTGTTTTCCTTACTCGCTTTGATAGTGTCGTGTTTTAAAGCACAGTTTACGGATTAAGTGCAAAATGTAAACTAGCTGGTGTCCAGATTCTTTTGAACTCTCTGAGGTAGAAACTATACCAGTTGTGAACCGACTGATTATCTCGCTCAAAGAGGATGGCCATCTTAGATGTAAAATAATTGGTTGGTTGAAGTCGCCACGTCTCTCTGCTCATTAGTCTAATCGACACATCTGCGTCTCTCTACCCATCGCACAAACATAGGCGAAATACACACCAACTGACCTCGGGTTCGCCCGTTGTAGGTGGAGATGATTGAAGACCCCCGCATAGTGACTTCGGGACTGCCAGTCCTTAATGGATGAAGTCACGCAGCTGAGGATGCCAGGAAGGCCCTCTACTTGTTTAGCACTTGTGAAGCCTTCATTATCAAGCACGTACCGAATGTCCTCTTGAGGCTGCGCATCGGTCTACACGGCAATTAGTTGGGTGCATCTCTGATCCTGCTCTCTTCTATCTTTGTGCAAGCAAGATGAATGTCAACTTGTCAAGTGAATGCCAAAGGCACCTGAGCAATGGCATTGGTGAATGGGCAATCTAGAACTGGAATTTAACTTCGCACTAAGGCCATCAATGTGATCTCCATACAATGATTTTCTTGTGCTATTCACGCTATGCCACTGCAGTCACACACGTATGACACAGCCCAATACAGTTTCCTCGAATTACCGCTCTTTTTGAGCAATGTTAACGCTCTGGCCAGTTAGTGTGCTTTCTTTATTTGACTTATGCTATGACACCTCAATGATTTTGAACTATTTATCAGTCATTGCTATTCTCTACAGCACAGTGGGTGCTCCTCATTTCGGAAGAGTCAATCGTTTTCATTTCAGAAGTTGGTACATTAAACTGACTGAGATGTTAAGTCCACTTTGTGCTGCTCTTTGACAACCAGCCCTACAAGACACCTTTTGTTGGAATTTGGGCTCTGATGCACAATCGAACAGCGCTGTTTGACGAAGGCGCCAGACGAGGCCACAACGTTAATCGGAACTGAACAAAGCCATTGGCAATTCATGAATGAAGACTTACGACTATTGAAGTCTAAACGAAGCGCCAAGTAGATGAACTATACTAATACTGTAGATCAAGATAGTCACAGCAAATCCCTAAATTTGTGGCTTTAAAGAATCGCCCAAAAATTGGCATTTGGTTGAGTTATAAGTGTTTGTCACGCACCAAATCCTCCATGCTCATGCAACTCAGTGAATCAGCCTGTCTGACTGTTCGCATAAGTTCGCGAAATTCAACATGATGTGCATGTGCCAAAGCGAATCATTGGTTTTGATAATACAGCTTGCAGTCATCTCCTGTCTTTTTTATCGGTAGGCCAGAAGTCTTCGCGCTATCATCTTCCCATCAAACGCAGACGGCTACAACGGTTGAGATTTTAGAATTAACAAAATTATAAGTACATACACAAATGAGCTTTTGAGGGTACCGAACTGGCAGTCAAATAGAAAGGTAAGTGCAACGCTTTGTAAGGCTACAAACAAACAAACGAACAGAGCAATTGCACCTCCCCTAGCTTCGGTGCAGATGCATGAAACATTCCCAACGCCAATGCAAGAGACACCGACTAAGGGGAGGAGTTTGGTAGAGTGGGTAAAATGTAAAGGCGATTATCAAAAAGAAGATAGTTTCTCACATATTGGTGACACAGTATTATATGAAATCACGATTTGAATACAACTTGTATCCTGTTGAGAAGGAATGACTAATGGCAAAACATGCGATAGATTAGTTTAACGACTTCTGCAGTCATTAAAATCTGTATAAAATAAAGCGCTTACTTCACGAATAAAAAACATC
Organism: Taenia solium; assembly: GCA_001870725.1. Lineage (NCBI taxonomy): Eukaryota > Metazoa > Platyhelminthes > Cestoda > Cyclophyllidea > Taeniidae > Taenia > Taenia solium. The sequence goes on along the minus strand of MIEF01007359.1, from coordinate 4,678 downwards.
ACAAATCAGCCAACGGATGGAGCATTGGTACCTTGGCCGCACAATTCGTTTATTGCATTGTCAGTAGATTGCGACAACTCAAGTCGTTCACATTAAAGTGCGTTGGCAGAGTAAAAGCAGTAGCCCAGTCCTCAAAACTGACTACCTCAAAGAAGAAGATAATCTCTCATTTCCCGATTCGTTGGCACTTTACAGTAAAAGCAACTGGAATGCATCAAAGTGCAATAGAAATCAGCTAGAGGGCCACGAATTCTCTTCTGCCATCAGCAGTGGTAGAGGCTAAAATAACTATTTATATATTTATTCGCCTCCATTTTAACAGACTTCTTTTCCGCTAGACTTGGAGTTGCGCGATTTAGTCACTACATTCGCAAGCCAGGGCCTACGTAGCATAATTTTGCAATCTCCCTCTCACCCCTTTTCTCCTCTACCTCTTTCCTTTCCTGAATTTGCACTTCTGTAAAGTAACTATTCCTGATTTCTGCAATAAAATTGAATGCATTTTTGCAGGCGCATCTCATATATAGGTGTATACCAGTCTGATTCCCATCACTGTTGTCAGGCTCTATCTAGTTGGTTAAATAGACCACTCGTAATAACTCTGACAATTAGGCTGTGCAATATGGAGCATCCTTCACTTGCATGCACAACCACTACGTGGACGAATTTCCGTGAGAATGGACTTTTGACTGTGCAGCAGCATAAAACTCTTTACTTGTCAAAGTAGTACGAGCTCAGCATTACACTCATCTCTATGGGCACCCCAAACGGTATGAAAACATCTGCCTGTTCGGCTCCATCGTCCTACTTTTGTGTCGCTCATCTTTCGTGAGCACCACAAGGCAATGTGATGCGCACGCATTCTTCGTTGGGGCAACTCCATTCATTGATTTTCTTCTCGGTAATATTTTAGTGGTGAGCAAGGCTGGTGATCACCAACTCCACATTACATCTATCTGACTGTGAGGCGGTGATAGGTTCCTGCACGACTTCTGGTCCCTTGGATAAACTCGCTCGCGTGCACGCTCCCAAACTCCAGTCACCAAAGAAGATTGAGGCGGCATGGGAGAGAACTGCTTCTACACCAAGCCGATGCGTAAGCATACACCTAGGGCCTAACTTGACCCCAGCAATTAATCAACCTTCTGTTTTAATAGGTGGTCTATCACGCATTTGTAAACGACTCAATTCTTCAAAGATTAACTTTACCAGAGGCTGACAGTGACCCCCTGTGACGGTGGTAGGTGAAGAGCAAAGGAAGTTGTTGCAGACTTTCGCAGAAAAATCCAACGCAATGAACTGATGATGATGAGGGTGAACCAAATTATGCAAAATAAAGATTACAGATGCAAAAAAGGGGCAACAAACGGGGAATGTTGTGCACCCAACAAACTCTACTGCAGCTCTTATTACGGAGGTCAAATTTCGCAGGATGTGAAGGCGAGCCAAGTCCAGGTGACTGCCAGTCTGTCACTCAAATACATCGATCAGCCTCCCGCGGCTTTGAGATGGATGTGTTTGGTCAGCTGTAGCTCAGCAAATTGCCTTCAAACTTAAATTTAATTGGTACTCTGCCACTTCGGCGCTGTGCAAACATTGCTAGTTTGAGATGCTTCAGCACTTTAAAAGAGGGCTCTGAAATGAAACTGGACGCAAGGCAAAGCCTTATTTCACTTCACCAACCACTTAGCGTTCTGCTGCTGTAGATGCGCTCAGTCATAATCGTGACGAGTTGGTGCGGCAAATATTCATCCACAAAGCATTAGTGCAAACCGGCATGAGGTGACTGCCAGTCTGTCACTCGAAAACATCGATCAGCCTCCCGCGGCTTTGAGATGGTGGTTGAAGGGTCTCTCTCCTGACCACATTGCGTTTCATGTTTTAGCAGCCACGCAGGCGAAAGACCACGAGAACAAGAGGTTGGCAAAACAGCTGGAGGCCTGGCAGTATACCAAAAGTGTATTGATGGCAGTAAGTTCACCTTGTGACTGGAGTGACTGTGAGGTTACTCAATGCACACCCAAACGTAGTGTCACCAAATTCGATGGAGTAAGATGGCGCGCGCTCCTCTAGATGACTAAAACACCATTGGTCGCCGTAAGTAAGGCTGCCAAAATATAGGAGCTGCCTTTGTGTAATTAGTAGGTTCAGTTTTAGCAAGTTGATTAGCTGATGTCTACAGCGCTCTATCCATATGTATATTTACTTCAACTCCGCAAGAAGGCTATTTCGGTCCCAACAAATGCATTTTGTACGCCGATTACACCTCACTTAGTGGGCGTGTTCCCTTCTCACTGTTCCATTGCATACAGTGGATGTTTTGCATTCCCTTAGATGTTTTCTCAGTTATGCTAACTTTAGGCTGCTAAGTGCGTAGCCGCGCAAGTGAGTGACAACTGCATTTTTGCACGATGACGGAAAATCGTTGTGCAGACAAAAGCGCAAACGCCTGGAGCTGTGAGAGAAAAGCTCGAACGAATTGCTTTATAAAGTGACGCAAGTAAGTTGTTTTGGAATACCGACTCTGAAGTACAGTACATGAGATCATTTTTTAATAAAAACGAAATGAAACCAAGAACTGACACCCAGCGCCAATTCTTCATTGAATGGCATGTTATGAAATGCGAATTCTTCTCATTCATTTGTGAGTGGTACATAAAAACAATTTTCATAGGGCGTTGATGACCGTAGTATTACTACCTCGATAAAGGCCAGTGCTTGTCTCCATCGTCTAAAGAGATTTCGAAAACAAATTCAAAAATCGTAGCATCAAAATTTACTAGATTTGATGTAGAAAGATTTTGATTCAATTTAGATGCTACGTTGAGCCGAACAACCATTACTAGATTTGATGTAGAAAGATTTTGATTCAATTTAGATGCTACGTTGAGCCGAACAACCAGCTCAGCCTGCCCAGCATCAGTCAAGCGAAAATAGAAATGCATTGGAGCGTCATGAACTTGGGCGGCAAGCGCACCAGCTACTACATCTGCTTGTTCACACAGATGGGAAAACAGTGGGCGCAGTTCTTGTTCTAGACGCAACCTGCCTAAATCTACAGAAAGTAGGCACGTTGCATGGGATCATTGACCATTGAAAATCGTAATGTGCCTTTAAATACGACGTGCGCACATGCGTCTTTGTGATGCTTTGCCATTTCGGTCTTCCACGGGTGGACTCCATGTCACGTAGTCCTGCCTTCACACACGGTCAGCTAATGTAGACTCCTTCCAGCTTCCTTCAATGACTTGCACAAAGCTATTCACAATACGCTGCTTATTAATCCTTAAACCAGTTTGCATATTACTGGCCTCTGAAAAGTAAGAACGTTTTTTAGCTCCGGTGATTAAAACCAACCCCCTAACAAAAGATGGTGCACGAGGTGGTGCACGCAGACCATGGAAAAATTTGCTGGAATAATTTGGCTGCATTTCTGTGCATTGACCGTGACAAGGGTTGAGGCGAGCAGAGTATTGCAGCCAATTGTCATTTCTTGCTGCATAAAAATGCGAAATGCACTTTGGGCACCATACTCTGCTGTCCTCGGCTTCGTGATGCAGCTACTATCTCTCCCCATGGTGCCTGTATCAGTGCTATCACGACGCACACGTGTTGTATTCGTTCGACTTCAACCAACTGCCTACCAGTGCTATCACGACGCACACGTGTTGTATTCGTTCGACTTCAACCAACTGCCTACCATTGTCTTTCGACAATCTAGGGTGTAGCTGTGGTAATTTGATTACTCTCGCCCATTGAAATGCGGTCATCCTCCTCTGAAAATTTATGCTTCCTGCTCGACAGCCTGCATTTCACCTGACATTGCATGGTGTTACACACACAAAACCCAGCTCGGTTTTTTAACTCTATTACCCGGAAAGATGTCCAATGCAGTTCTAAAATTTGCGCACAACTGAAACTGATAGTGCTTGGTGCTATAGCATGTGACATTGGCTTTCCAACATCTCACTCAATCGTATTGTGTGAGCAAACACGAGTGACAAGCAGAATTGGCGTTCGCAGCAGTATTATGCTCACCTCAGTCCATGTCACGATCAAAGCACAGAGATGCAGTCAATTCCATTGCAGCAATTTGAGTTATGATCTGCGTGCGCCACGAGTGAGCATTATATGGCACCATCTCACGCTCCATGTTTTGTTGGTGGGTTGGTTTTAATCGTTGAAGCAAATAAGTCTAGCATGGTGCCACTTTGGAAAGCCACCAATGAGCAAAGTGGGTTGTGTGGTACATTGTGGGTGGCCTTTTGCAAGTCACTGATTTTAGCTGAAGAGTTTACTTTAGTTGATGCGTGTGGGGAGGCAGAACTAGGTGGCATAGGGTCTGCCAGTAGAAGATCGTTTCATGAAGACTCCTATGCATGCATTGGATTTGAAAGGCAAATTACCACCCACCCACTTTCTGCTGGCCTTCGGCATATCAAAACTAGGATAAGAACTGCACTCCATGTTCTCCGATTCCCTTGAACAAATAGATGCAACAGCTGTTGCACTTGCCGCGCGAAATCTTGATTCCGTTGTGCATTTCGGTCCATGGCGTGATTGATGCTTAATAGGCAAATTTCACAAAGTTTCACAACTAACATCTTGTTGTTTGGCTTAAGCAAGCATGTGAAATGGAGTTACGATCAATTAACAGTAATCATCTTAGAGTTAAATG